>JAMKCH010032588.1:0-27788 GCA_023653785.1 Ophioderma brevispina
AATTTTGAAAAGGCGAAAGTATAGAACTAGAATAAACAGAGAGGATATAAACGGCCTACAGCAAAATGAAAAGCTATACGAAACGGGAAGGGGTTATTCAAATTTTTATTAGCTGTTTTTAAAAGCATTAATGAATCCGGATAATGTGAGTGCGAGATTTTCTCTAAATTTATAAAAAATACTAACAAATAAGAAGACAAAGAGAAAGGAAGAAAATGATCAAACTTCACAGGTAGGAAACAGATTTCAAAAGATTGTTAAAAAATAAAAGTTTATTATTGATGTAACCGTAGCCTAGGCCTATGCACTTTAAAAGTTCAAATCTCACAGGACGCAGTGTGTTTTGAGGCTACGAGAAAATATATAAGAGAACCTGTATACTGGTGTGATTATAGCAAGATAGGATTGTTGAAAAGTAGACAAAAGTTTAAAATGTTTGGCGTTAAACTTTGGAGCGCCTTTTGGTAAGCGAGTCAGTTACACGCGTCTCCAGTTTTGCGTAGTTTAGTATATATACGACGATGTTGAACAGAGTAATATCGCAATGTTATTTTGAACACAAAAAAAACGTGTTTCTTTTTTACATCAACAGAAAAGTAGAACGGTGACCCCTAGTTTTTTCTTTAGTAATCTAAAGATTTTATAAATGCGCAACTTTATCAAATTTAAAAAAAAGTTATCGAGCGATTTTTTTTGAACAGTTCAAAACCTGTATCAAAAAAAAGGTGAAGTTTCCAAAGACTGTGTACAAATTTTAGGCTAAAAAAGCTTAAAAACAGGTCTTTTGGATGATGGTTCTCAAAAAACTAGTACCGTGATACCTTTTTATTTTTCGATATTTGATTCTATCGATGAAAGAGTTGACACGAAAATCTTGGGGAAAATGTTCAGGTAGATTCTATCATGGACCCTCCACCTTAAGCCACATTAGTACATAGGCATTTCACTAACAATTTACGTTTAACACGGTCTTTCCCCCATTCAAATAATTTAAAGAATAACGAATCTACTTTCTTAAAAAAAGCCTCAGGAATTTTAAAACTGAGATGACTGAAATAAGTAGAGAATGGGGTTAGCAGGAAGGCATTTAATAACTGTAACTTTGCCAAGAAGTGATAGACCCCTTGCTCAACAATTTATGTATGCTCAATAGTGACCCACTTTTTGGGGGGAAATTTAATCTCATAAATGAGTTCAAGTTTAAAGAAAACCTGATACGAAGGGATTTAAAAAGTATTCCTATTCCACTTAAAACACACTGCTCATCGTAAGGTTTTTGAAGTGACCCCTTCAGTGAACGATCCAAACACTGCCCTCTTAGACATATTTAATTAAAAACCAGAGATATAGCTAAATCATAAAAGGTTGTAAATAATGATCAAAGTTTGGGCGTCACATTAAGAACCCAGTGTATCGTCTGCCAGCATGCTAACCTTTTGCTCGAGATTACCAATCCTGCTCATAGGCCAAGAGCATTAGTTATAACCTGGGAATATAGATAACAGCTGAATTTTTCAGGCTAGGTCCAGGAAATGAGTAGCATAACATACTAAAGTCCCCAAAATCCCCCTGGAGCTCTCTTCCAAAATCAAGATGGCGGCCATAGTCCAAAATGGCCGCCATTTCTATTTTTTCATACTTTCCAACCAAAACACGTTGGAAATACAAAGTGTCCGAACATATGTTTTTAGGCACAGCGAATCTGATAAAGTCATATTTGACTTAAAACGCACAAATATCCTAAACTAAGATGGCGACAAAAGGCCGGCATTTGATTGTATCAATCTTGATAAGTCGACAAGTTAGAAGCACAAATTAAGTGTCTAAACATTATGTTTTAAGGCACAGAGAATCTATAATAGACGCATTATTTAGGGTGTCCAAAACTAATAAGTAGCCATTCGTCATATAGTATCAAATGATGCAAAAATTAGAAGAGTATCCGGTGCCAATAGTTTTCACCGTCCTCTGGTGCAGCAAATTCAATAATAATGTACCATTTATATTGGCACCATCTCATTATTCATGACTCTAATATGTCGGTTGCAGTGATTGCAAGTTTTGACCAAACAGTTACTGTACATGGGTGTTGTATTCAGGTGTATCCAAAAAGATCCAAAATGTTTCTTGCAAACTGCTACAATCATCAGGTTTAAGTCCAAATCTCAGATGGAAGGTCCGTCTTTTAACCAGCTAATAGTTCATCGACCAGGTTTATAAGGCTTTAATTCCACCTGGGACTTGTAGACCTCACAAACATCTATGATGTGGCTAAGGTTATGCGTTTGTGGCTCTCCACAATCGCAGTTTGAAGGAGTACTTTGGTACGGCAATGCCAGTTATGAGTTGTTGTTGAGCTTGACTCATGCTTACATATCGACGTCGCAGTCATTGGGCTTGCTAGATGGGCTTTGTCCACAAATCTTTAGGTTCAATGTAGAGGATTGAAGCTTTCTAGAACCATATGTCATTGATCCAGGATAATCGATAGGGATACTGCGACTGCAGTGTCATGGATGGGTAGCAAAGTGAGGTGGGGGATTAGGCTACCAGGTCAATAACACTTTTGGTGAGATTGATCATCTGAAAGTTTCTCTTAAGTTAGAGGCCTATGCCGACAGAATTGAAAGATATTCTACAGGCGTCGCCAAGGCACTAAACAAGTTCATTTGAATCATCAAACGACATCAAGTCGTGGGTTGGCCTCTATTTGGTGCAGTTGCAGTGTATTCAGCAGGTTGAGTTATGCCAAAACAACCAGTTGACTTGTCTGGCAGTAAAGTGTCGCAAGATGCACCCAATACCGTATTCTGAGGCGCCTTGCTGAGGAGATTGGCGAGAGATGGCGTCTGGCAGCAACTGCCTTGGTGTGTAGTTGGCAACAGTAAGGTGCTGTCATTATGATAGCAAAGGGTATTTGTTGTTGGGTCGTGTTGTGACGTTCATCTCCATCTAGAGTGATGTTTAAGTTCTCTTTTTGCGATTGATTTGCAAGGAATGAAAAACAGAGCTGGACGGTCTTGGATTGCTGAGTTTCAAGTGTCATCGGCGATGATGAATTGGATACGGGATAGTCTTTCTGAAAACACCATTCTAAGGCCCTCAGAAGAATCAGCAGCCATTCCAGTGTCGTTCATCTGCGTAGGAATAATGTGAACAATCTCTCTTGGCATTTCTGATGTAAATGTTGAAAAGAATGGATGCCCAGTGGGCAGAACCTTGTGGGACAACCATGCCGAAGTTTGCGCTTTCTACTGCATTACCAATTGTGCCTCCAGGACGAAAGATATGTTCGTGGATGAACTTGAAAGCTTGACGTCAGGGAAGGCTTTTGAGGAGATTGATAGAGCCCCGATGCCAGATGTATCATTAAGCAAGCATTTAGAATCTATGAGACTGAAGGAACTAGTATCCCAAGGCGTCACAGTATGTAGAAACTAAATTATTTCTATAGTTTTTCGATTGTCAACTGAATTTCATGAATGTGAAGTTGTTAAGATGGTGGGACATAGCATTATGTACATATCGTAGAGATATTAGTAGTCGCCGATACCAACATGACAAGTTCGTGAACGGACCGGATGACAATTTAACGACAGCACTAATCTGAATATATGCGTATGATAGGTTGTTTGCATTTTGGCCTTATGAAAGTTGAGGACTTGTTTAAGTTTCAAAGGCTGCAATTTTGCTTCCGGACGTCTCAACGGCAGGGTCCAACCTCTGTCAGGACCATCTTTCGTCGAAGGTTGTAATGGAAAAATTTCTGCACTGGCGTGCACGGATTAATTACTTTTCTCAATTCTGTATTTGTTGCCTTGCCAGGACTATGGAAAGTAATCCTGTGATATCCGAAGCTGATGCTTATATCAATCAATGTCATTATGTACAGCAGCATTTTCTAGAACTGATGTTTATCCGCTTGTTATCATATGCCAATGATTTTATGCTATATTTGGTGATGCATGATATCTTTATTTTGCACAGGAAAGAATCGAAATCATGTGTTTGGGCTGTGTAGCCATTTTTTTCTTCTGAGTTACTATTTTGCCTCATGCTATAATGAGTAGACTAAAATAAATATCGTATTATAGCTCGAGTTGTTGCTACTATTAACGTGTCTGGTATGCTTCTGTCGGGCTTTACGGAGATGAGGAGTTTAAGGTGCTTGTTCCGATTTGGGTCTATCGTGGTCTCTACTTAAATTATGAGAGCCTGGAACTTGTTTAAACAATGACCATCAAGTGCCATGACGAAGGGAAGACAACAAGCTTGCGGTTTTGATGTTGAGATGCGAATGAGAAAATACGTTCTTCATTGATTCCAAAAATTTATATATTACGGGTTAAATCAGGGGGGGGTCCAAAGAATGATCTGGCTTAAGAAAAATGGGTAACTGTTTGACACACCCTCAGTATGTGAGTGGAATTCTGGTACCGTCAAGAGCCAAGGGGCACTTTAAAAGTTCTCTAAGGATCTTTGTACATGCAACCTATAAGGTTGTGTACTCCATCAGATGACAACACAGAGGGCTGATCAGTAAGCACTGTGCGCACAAAGGATAAAAAAGGAGAAGAGCAAGCCTGACGGCCTATTCCTTTATTATTGGGACCATTGCGTAAAGCCTCAGGAGAGTGACATTAGCATAGATGGACATTATTAGATGGTGGTGGGATGCCTATCTACGCTGTATTTTTGTGACACTTCAAGGGGGGAGGCTCGAGACCAAATCAGTGTGATGTGAAATTAATTTTAAAACATTACTAAAATCTAATAACGTCTTCTTTGTAATAAAAGCTGCTCCGTCTCTTCTCAGTCTTTGAAACTGAAAATGTAAAAAATGTCAACATCATTTTCTTTTCCCCATATCAGGGACCAATGGAGACATAATGGATTACAGCTAGGACGACGATTTTTGGAAAGATGGCCTAGCCAAAAAAAACACCCATTATTCGGCAGTTTTCTTCATTTCTTACGGTGTTAATATGACAGGCATGTGTTCATATTTCCAAATCTCTAATCTAATGTAAAGGAAGCATAGTTACATTATTGCACATTCATGTCATTATTATCATTCCATAATACGTATATTTGTCACTGCCAATGTGCAAAGGCTGCCAAAAGTTGCAGATGGGACAAGCTGGCTGAAGTGAGGGGATTCCCTTGTAGGATGACCAGATAATAGGCATGAACCCTTAGGAGTTTTGGCTTTCTAAATTTTTTGATTCCCTTGTCCATTAAATCATATATTTTGACTCTTATTTGGATTTAATATGATTGGTTGTAAAAAGTAAGTTAGGATTAAAAGATAACAAATGGTTGTCTTTTTGTTAGCTATAGTTCTGGGCCACTCTAGAAAATGTTTTTATTTAGTTCTTTATGCCCTTAAAACATCCGTTTAGACACTAATTTTATTTCTAATTTGAATATGAGTTATTTGAAAGAGTACCATTAGCAAAGGGCGGCAATTTTTGACGCCATCTAATTGTGTGGTACTTGGTAAGTTTGGAATCTCAAATAATGACTCATGTGTATCCTTGTGAGTTCAAAACTATGTCCGGCCTTTATTGGGATTTCCAACTTGTCTGGTGCAAAGATACGATAAAAATTGAAAATGGCGGCCCATTTGACCCCGGCATCTTGATGTGGTGGTAATTGTAATTTTTGAAATACTAAAAAATGATCATTGCCATTCTGTCCCGTTGAAAAACATATGTTTGGACACTGATTTGTATTTCCAACTTGTCTGTTGAAAGATACGATAAAATTGGGAAAAATGGCGGCCATTATTACCGCCATCTTGAATTTTGTAGGAGCTCTCAGGAGGATTTTCGGGGACTGTGTATGTTATTCTACTCCTATTCCGGGAAATATCCTGAAAAATTCAGCATGTTATGAGCTATTTCCAGGTTTTAGCATATTATGATCTAATGCTCGTGGACTCTCACCTTAATTCCTTTTTTCTCTAAGGAAATACCAGGCACACTTCGATTGCCATCAAAAATAAATAATGAGATAATCGGGCACCCTGTAAAAATTCCTCTCTGGCATATCGATTCGAGGGGAAAGAAAACCATTGTTGGAAACATCAACTTTTTCTATCATTATAAATGCTTCACCCATTGCATAAACTCACACAAGATTAAGCGTTTCAAACATTCAAACAAAAATCATTCTCGACACTATCAAAAGCCTTTGTATATCCCAAAAGCAAAGGCACCTGGATAGATATTTTTATCTGTATAATCAATAATATCAATTAGAAGCCTAAATATTATTTGCAATGTTAGACGCCCTTTCAAGATAACCAGACTGATCATTGGGGATAACCTAGAAAGACAATTTTGAGTCTATTGGCCATACATTTTGCAATAAGTTTACTCCCGTTTAAAAGCGGTAAATCGGCCTGTATTTTTCAACAATTTGGTCTTGTATCTTTTTTCTTTGGAATAAGAGTGATGACTCCATTCCGCTGTGATGCTGACATAAGACCTTGAGAAAAGGAATAAGTATAAGAATTGATAGCAAAGTCCATATACCAGCAATGTTCGTGAAAAAAAACAAGAAACCTCCATGGCAAACCATCAGACCAGATTGGGGTGGCAGACCATGCTTAAGAGTAACATCAACAACTCCTTCTTGGTAAAGGAGAATTTTGTCTACTCTATGGTCCCTGATATAAGTGGAGGGATATTAATCTTATTCAAAAGTGTCTGTTTTCTCCTTTGTATCACAGGAAGTGTTTGAAAGAATATAAATTATAATAGAACTGTGTAATTCTTGAGATATCTTGGCATTAGTAACAAGAGAATTATTCCCAGTTTTTAACTGATGAATAGTTTTTCTATCAGAAGTACCTTTTTTCCAGGTTACAAAAGTATCTGGTACTTTTCTCACCCTGTCTGCCCTCTAGCCCTAGAGCGGACAATAATACCAGCACGTTTCCTGATCATAAATAGAATTCAAGTCAGCTTCCAAATGCTTAATTGAATAAGCTCAGGATAGAATAATATGAAGAACTGGAAAATCGCTGCTTAATTTTTATTAATGTTCTCAATTTTCTTTCTTCGCCTTATTTCTCTCCCTCCCTCTTTTCTCTACTCCTTTCTAACATTAGCGCATCCCACAGCACCATTTGGTGCAATCAGAATTCGGGTGGTCAGATATTTTTATAATTTTTTCAATTTTTGTTTGGTTTCTCGTGATAAACTTGATAAATCAACTCCTTTCTGAGCAAAAGAGCAATTAAGCTTCCAAAATCCAGGCTCTCTTGGCTTATTGGAAGCTAATTTATTGATACAATTGAATGTTTCAGAAGCAATACCACATGAAATCGTTGGCTTTCAATGACATTTGTAAGGTATCAACACATAAAAATATAATCAAGTCTGGATAGGACAGGTGGCATTTTCGTGATGCCTATAGACTTTTTTACATCCGGATAGTGCATACCCAAACATTCGATTAAATTAAACTCAATCATCAAGAGCATTGAAAGCTCTTGGCATTGACATTTGATGGTGATTTACAACAAGAACCATTGATAATTCTCAGGGCCGGACGCAATATTCAAGTCCCCTCCAATAATGAATTGATTTGTGGCAGTGTTAAAATTATCAATCTTGGCAAAAAGGTCAAAAAAAGAAATCAGGGTGGGGGGACCATGAGCTGAGAATTTACAAGGTTCTAACTGACTTTTTGGATTTTTTGCAGGCCTGGATTTTTGCGAGAGACTTTATTTTTTTTGAAATTTACATGTCTAATTTGTTTAGGTTTCTAAATGTACTAGCGAAATTATGTACTCTTGATTTGTTGTGTTTGGATGCTTGTTTTGCCTTATTTATTAGAATGGTTTTCCTTTTGTAAAGCGCTGTTTTCTTAGTTCTTTGTAAAGCGCTTATAAATGCTTGTATAGATATATCGAATAGATTTTGTTTAAAGTTTCCATTACTGTACTTTTCTTTTTGTATTCATATTGGTTTTTGGTGATCTCAAAATGACCTAAAATGTCATGTAGAATCTTGGTAATTCCAGCTCACACTATTTGTTATTTATTTATTTATTATTTATTAGTCATTTGGTTCAGTTAACATAAGTAATCCATAAAACGTGGGACCCGCAGGCAGAGGCTGCCAGCGCACAACAAAAGGGAAACCCTGACATCTGAAAGATGTGCGTACCCCCCATCACCTCTGCAACTGGTCAAATATACATACAAATGAATAAGAATTAAAATTGAAATACTTATTAAAAGACATAAAAACATTTCAATAAAACAACCAGCAAGAGTACCCCCAAATGCACACAATCGCACACACCACCAGCAAGGCCCATGTCTCCCTCACCCACACATTAAAACCGCAATCAACGGCTGTTGATTAAAATTAATTGTTTGGTTTAAACTTTTAATTCACTGTGGATAGTTCCATTTGCTCAATCATGTTGGTTAAAATGATGTTGGTTAAACTAATACAGGTTGTTGGTTAAAATTTTAACGCATTTGTTGGTTTGATATTATTATTATGGGGTTGGTTAAAAACTAAATCACTTTTTTAAACACCATTTGCTGGGTTAGTCCTCCGTAGGATTGCAGCAGGACTAGTTTGAAATATCCTAGTCTCTATAACCGGGGGCAGTTGCGTACCGACCGGGGGGCAGGGGGAAAGTTGCCCCCTCTGGCCGAAAAAGCGGACGATATGGGCCACACGTGCATTTTGTCCCCTTTTTTTCGGGAAATTTCAACCAATTTTCAAAACACAGTTTCGGGCCAAATTGGGCAAAATTAAAGTAAATTCGCAATTTTTTGCGCGCTCCGCGAATTTTTCAAATTTCAAGACTAATTGGAGTAAATCACCGGGACTATTTACGAATTTTTGCCCCTCTGGGGTGACGTCTTGGAAATTTTGCCCCCTCTGGCTCGACTGCCTCGATACGCCCTGGGGGGGTGGGGTCAGGGGGCTCAACACAATAAACCATACGGTGAAGTGCCAGACAATCGTCTCATTTTCAGCCTTCCGGTGTATCAACGTCCCCTTTTCTGCCAATATTGGTATAGCAATGGGTCTAATTTTTTCAAAATTTTCTCAATTTGTGGGACCATTAGTCTAATTTTCTCAATCGGAAGGCCAAAATTTCTAAAATTGTCGGAAAATTCGTCAAATTTCTCAATCTAAGCCAATTGAGCCATTTGCTTAAAGTGTCAACATTGGGAGGAAAAACTGGCAAAGATTTGTCAGATGTGGCCCCCAACATTGCATCGATGTATATAGCTTATGGATTTTTTTTTCTTGGGGGGGGGTGGGGGGAAATGGTATGCTAATGGGTCCTACTCCAGTCCAGACTCCCCGTCAATAGTGGTAGGTCATACTTCAAATGAGGGATTATATGAGCTTTTATTCAGTCAGGCATAATAATCTCTCATTCCCTTGGTCCCTTGAAGTCTTGACTGTGACCCTAGACTAGACTATTCAACCCCTGCCCTCTGGCCAAACCCTGCCATTTTTCAGCGACGAAATTTGAGCAGCTGTGTATGGAGTCTCTCACAAGATTTCTGAAAATGTCACAATTAAACTGCGAAGGCAATTAAAAGCTACCGTGATCCGCCAGCCCGTCCCCCGACATACCTAAAAAACTTCGTCGTTCTGTAAGAAAATTTTGCATTTTGTAGGCTATTTTCGGTCCGTAAACGGTACGGTATAAACGGGCAGAAATTACAAACAGCACGGGTGGCCTATGGGATCGTGGAAAATGCATTTTGGTCATAACACAAAATCGCAAGATTCGGAGTCAACTCAAATTTTGTGAATAGCTTTTCTCAAGATATCTAGTAAGCCATTAATTAAAACGAATCACCTTTAATAGCAACTGCAGTGGCCGATCCAGAGGGTCAATTGCCAGGAGGGGGGGGGGGCAAGTTTGACATATGCTGTGAAGCAATGTTTGCAATCCCTATTTTGGTTGTGAAGAAGTTTCATGAGACGCTCTTGGGAGAGCGTGGCCTAGCGTTGGGGTGCTTGCCTCTGGGTCGCAAATTTAGCCATCAATTCCCGGTTCGAATCCCTGTGGTCGTGGCACTTGCTGGGATTTATTCGGGTAATCATTTCTGGATTTGATCTGTATACCAGCTATTGATAATAACAGAATACCGCTCTCCCCATGGTTCACTTGGAATTGGGGAAATGTATCATGAAGCAGCCCTGTCCCTTCGGAGGGGACGTTTAACCGTCGGTCCCGTTCAGCGAGTCACAACTGTACATGTACACATCGCGTCATTGTCGAATAAGAGTAGGTGTAAACCCCTGACTGTTCCCAATCCTCCCCAGCCTCAAATAGGGGCCATGTTAGGAGCGTCCCGTATCATGGATTCACACGCGGGACGCGGCACCGGATCAGCACACTAGCTGAACAAACCTGACACCACCACAACGCATTACCATGACTTGTGGACAGAGCAAACAAAAAATGAAGACAAAGCCAAACACCGACGTCTCATTACGTCAATGTCAGAAATACCCTTAAAAACACAAACAATGAAACGTTTTAATTGTCAACGAAATGTCTTATTTGACTAATTAAAAAGTTTGTTCATGCAATTTCTTTCTTGGTCATTCAATTAAATAAATCTAAAACATGTTTTTCATAATATTCGATTAACATTATAAGGTTTTTTTTCAATTAATTTTTTGATAATCACAGATATTTTCAGACTTATAAATTTCACCTTTTAAAATGCATGAGCACAAATTTAAATGAATGACGAAATTTCTTAATTGTACTTATTTTCTAGTGCATTACAAATTACAAGAATTAAATCACAATAGCATTTCATTTTGTCATTTTTTGATGGACATGACTATTTAATTTAAAAAAAAAATTATAACTCTAATTCGACAGTTATTTTGCCATACACTCAACTTTAAAATGTAATGCACTAGAACGTGACAAATTAACGACAATTTTTTCGACACGCACGAGGACCATCCCGGATCGTCACCTTCTACAACTCATATGTAACATGCTTGCAAACCGTAGCTTTATTCTCAAGACAGTGATGGGCAGAGTGTCGTCTGCGTCGTCTGAAGAACGGAGACCACAAGGATCTGTACTGGCTCCCATGCTGTTCAACTTGTATAATCGCGAGTGTACCTCAAACAAAATCTAGACATTATGGATACACCGACGATCTTGCCCTTATCCATCGGACAGCAGCTGGACAGAAGTGAAAGTAAATACTGCAGATATGGCCCTACTGCAGCATATCTCAAATGACCTGGAGACGAAAAAAAAGCTGAGCGAAGCCAAGGACCACGTACTGCCTTCACTCACATCAAAGGGCTTCAAGCAGTTTCAATCCAACCTCAATGGAGCCCGCTGCTATAAAATATACACCAACCTATCTGGGAGTGAACTTGACCGGCAGTTACTTACCGGCAAGCATCTCGAGTCGTATGCGCCAAGGTATTTCCGAGGAATAACCTCCTGTTGCGACCTGCTGGATCTCATGGGGTGCGGGGTGCCAGCCCCAACGACTCTACGCACCAACGCCTTGGCTCTGGTACGTCTACAGCGCTGCGAATATGCCGCCCCAGAATGGTGCCAACAGCTCTCCACAAAGAAACTGGATACAGTACTCAACAAGACCTTGAGAACCCATTACTGGTTGCCTCCGTCCTTATCCAGCTGATTTCTACCAGTGCTTTCAGGCATTGCACCTGCAGCGGCTCGGAGAGAACACACAGCACGAACTAGCGAAAAGGTTTCTGAGGGGACAACAAGCACTTGTGCATAACACTGTCAAAGAATCACACCAGTCAGCAGACAGAGAATGGGCTCTCGTCGACCTTTCTGTCGACACAGCTGCGAAAACTCTCCCCTCCCCATTCAACATTTTTTTTTTTCTACAGACATGGAATCACTGCCTGGCTGAATTCCAAGACCAGATCAACAACAATTACACATGACAGAACTACCACCTGGTAGCAATTTCCCACGCAAGGAATGGGTCACCTTAATCCGGATTCGCACAGGAATCGCTCGCTTCAACAGCAATATGCACCGAGGGGCTGCGGCATCTCCAGCCTGCCAATCACAGACTGCGGATTACATTCTCAATGAGTGCCTAACCTTTCGTCCACCGGTGGACCAAATTTTATTGCTTTTTGATGGTCGTTATTGGTGTGCACATTTTCCAAGACATTTTGTTATTCAATACCCAAATAAGGCTGGGACTCAACCATCTGAAGGACTATGACCACAAAGGTGATGAAGGCCCGGTGGAACCCTCCGGTGGGTCCAGTGGCATAACCAGACCTTTCCAAATGGGGGGGGGGCAGAAGGGGTGCCAAGGTATTTCTTGCGGGGGCTAACTGCGGTCCTTCTCCATAGACACTGTACAAAAGGTCAGTTCATTTGGGGGGCTGGAGGGGGGGGGGGGGCAAGGATTCGTTTGGGGGGGGGGGGGCTTGCGCCCCCCTGCCCAACCCCCCCCACAAAGATCCTCTCGGTTACGCCACGGTGGTGTGTTCTTCTTGAAGGATATGGTAGCACTTCCCCGGGTTAAAGGACATCATCATACATTCATGCCACACATGAAGCCTATTCAAATCCTCTTGAGCTTGTATGTGAGTGTGTATCTTTCCCAGAGATGTACACATAAAGCAGTCGTCGGCAAACCGTACACTGAAACATGGACAAAGATTTGGCAGATCGTTTTATATACGGTAGAATAACAAGGGTCCCAACACTGTACCCTGAGGGACGCCAGAAAGAACTTGTCTGGATTTGAGTTTTGCACCTTCATAGGACTACCTGCTGGGTACCGCTGAGTTAAAAAAAAACCTCTATTCTAAGCCGGGGATCCAAGCTATAGAAGAGAATTCCTAATACACGCGAAACGCTTTGACAAGAGTCTTTCATGTGGCACCTTGTCAAATGCCTTTGAGAAGTCATGAATGGCTAGGTCAGTAGTAAGGCCAGCTTCTAAGTTTAAGGTGAAGTCGTGAGCGTTCTGCAAGAGCTGAGTAACTGTCGACCGTTTGCTCTAAAACCGTGTTGATTTATTAACAAGGCGAACTTGTAATTACGGGATGCAAAAATTATGTCCCCGCCGAATATCGCGATCACTAAGTGATGACTAGAACTGATACCAGTCCACCCTTAATTTTGGGCCACCACTAGCTCACCAAAAATAATTGGAAAAAAAATTGTGACTTTGTGGGAAGTAAATCGAGAAATCTTAAATTCATCGTGCAAAAATCCCTGAAAAAAGTCACTGAATTTAGAAAAATATAAATAAGTTATTCAATTTGGCAACACTATTTTGAAAAAATCAGTGACCAAATGTAACTTGGGACCCAAACGAGGTCTAGAAAGGGGCGGAAAACCGAATTTTACATATTTCCAAATTTTCCAAGAAAGTAAACAGGCGGGAACCCAAAAGGACTGACATTGTAACAACCAAACACTAAAAAGAATTACTTTCAATGAAAAACATGGTACTACGGATGTTAATACCTTTGTTGTAGTATACTTCCCCCCCCCCCACCTAGCAATTACGCTGATATTTGCTTATTAATTAGCTCATTTGATATTTAATTTGCACGAAATACGGCCCAAAAATCAACAGGTCGAGAACTTCTCCGCCCACTTCCTTCCACCAGTTAATCACTATCGCCTACAGGAACTCCCGAAAATTGTACACAAGCCTTGCGGGAAAAATTTTCATAAATTATGCACATTAGCTACTTAATTAGCAGATTTTACACCCAAAATCTAATAAGCTCGAGAACTCATCAACCCGCTTCTTTCCACCAAGTTACATCATCGTAGCCCTCACGGAACTCCAGATAAATCGTACACAATATGGTCACTATGTTGACATTTTCTGTGCAATATGGACCTTTTTTGGGCCTTGACCTTTTCCCCCACCCCCTGACAGACCCAGGGGAGGACCCTGGGGTATGAATTACATGGTTAGTAGGGGGTTTCCCCACCTACAATATACCCAAGTTTGGCTACTCTAGCTCATCCAGAAAAAAAGATATGCCCAAATGTTCCAGGGTTAACATTTTTATCACGGACATACATACGGACAGACATACGGACGGAGCCCATTTTATAGTCCCCTCCCGAACTTCGTTCGGCGGGGACAAATTAGTATATCCAGTTTTTCAAGGTGTTGCATTATGTGGGAGCTCTAAGATTTTGCACACTATACTTGTTAGAGACACAGGGCGGTAGTTTTCGGGTTTGCTCTTGTCCCCCCCTTTTAAACAGGCCAATTTTATATATTAGCATCCCTCCATTGACTAGGTAATATCCCTTTATCCACTGAGCTCTGAAAGAGGTCTGTTAGCATTGGTGCTAGTTCTTCAGCAGCGATTTTCAAGAACCATGACGATATTGATCCGGTCCCGGTGCTTTGCTGGGAGCAAGATTTTTCAGCTGCTTCAAAACACCTGCAGAACTAATTACCAAATGCGGCACTTCCTCATAATCCTGGGAGTCCAAAGATGGGATTTCCCCCATCTGTATTTTCCCGTGTAAAGAATTGGTCATTCAAATCCTCTGCTTTCCCCTTGGCATTACTGATGATGTTATTGACCTTTAGGTCGACAATCCCAACTTCCTCACTTTTGGTCTTTTTCACAAACGACCAGAAAGAAGGCTTTTTGGTTGTCTTTGATGTTAGCTTCCAGATGGTCTGATATGTACTCTCTTTTTGTCTTCTGAAGACTTTTACGGGTATAGTAGTTTTTTTAATTAATCGCCTTAAATCTTTCCCAGTTTTCAACCATACCAGATGCCTTGGCTTTGTTTATACAACCGTTGTTTGCTGCGAATTAATCTTCTATGTTTCCTTTTAAACCATGGTAAGTCGTGTCTGGTATATATAGATCTCAACTTAGATTGAACTCTTCTGTCCATGACGGATTTCATTTCTTTCTCAAGAAAATCCCATTTTTCTTGAATTAATTTATTTTTCATTTCACCAAAGCATTGCTAAAGTTGAGACACGTTCTGTTTAATACCCTTATCGTCAGCCATGCACATGTTTGAAGAAAACTTTCCTTTTAATTGGTTTCTTCTTCTAGGTTTAAGGTCGAGATCAACATTGACAGTGCTATGGTCACTCAGTCCTGGTTCCACTGCAAGTTTCCTAACAATGTTGGTGTTGTTTGTGAAAACCAAATCATGGATGTTATCCCTCTACTAAGCTTATCAATGATTTGATCTAGGTCATTCTCAGTTACAACCTCAAGTAATGCTGTCCTCACGTACAGCAAAGACTCCAAAATTACACCATACACGTTATAATTCCATGGAAATCTGCAGAAATTAAAGGTGCAACGAGAGATTTCAAGTCATTCATATTTTCTGTGATAAGTAGTGTTTTCATATAGATTAGACATGCAATAGACCCCTACCTTTTATTTGGGTACAGAAATACCTTAAAATGAAAACAAAAGGTGATTTGTATATGCTTATGTTTCAATAGAAAACATAGGCTGAATTTCGTATTTGCTCCTATTATATATAGGAAATTTAAATTTTTGTACCAAAGAAACAGTTCTCACCTTAATCCTTGCAGATGGGGATATTTTTGATAGAGAGCTTTACACCAGTGCAAAAATCAGAATTTTCACATTTGTTTAGGGACACCTGTTTTTTGAAATCTCTCGTTGCACCTTTAAGTTCCTTTTTCGGAGCAGTCCTGAAGATAACTTTGTCCAACAGTTCAAGATGACGGGGGTTGCTCCTTGAAGATACTAATATTCATGGGAATATTCAGCAGTACAAAAATCCAAGTGTTACAACCTAAAGTCCATCTATCATATCACAAATTTCCACTTTTAGGACAATACTAGAATCCTTTTTAATTCCAAAACAGAAGCTCTTTTGGCTTGGTAGACGAGAGTAGACAAACAGATTGCAATACAGCTCCTGCATGTGGTATCTATAATATCCGTTGATCCTGACACTATGTACTGCACAGATCTACAATTTATGCAGATCAAAATTAGTTCTAACAACTGGCCTTTTTCCACACAGAAGTCTTTTATATTTTTCTGTAGTAAGGTTTTAACTTTGCTTGTTCCCATTATGTCACATAACACAGCCTGTGCTGTGACACTTTGTCTCAGCTGCATCATTCTTTTTTTTTTTTTCAGCTGTCACATTCTTCTCTTTGTTCAGAGGCAAATTCTGACCCAATTCATTGCTTGTTTCTTGCTTTTTACTCTGTGGTGCTTCTTACACTCATCTTTCTCCCAACAGAGGATGGTCCATCTTTTTCACAACAGAGGATGATTTTCTAGGCTCATATTTATAAAAAAAAGATCATTTAACTAAACAATCACTTATCTTGGAAGTAGTGAGGTGGACAAGTAACAATTCGTTAAAATATGAAAAAGGGTTACATTTTATTCCAATAAAGATAGGTTAGTGCAGAACATTACTTCCTTTGATACATTTTGACAAATTTGATGCTTTTACCGCAGTTCAAAATATTATCCCTTATCTGCCTCACTACTTCATAGATGTAAAAAAAATTAACCGGCTGTTAACATGCACGTTTTAAGAATACCCCAAGGTGCTTTATAATTGTATATACTTGAAAAAGTTTTGTCAATTTTTGCCTTGTGTTATTTCTTCCCCCCTATGCAAGTGGGATGAACATTTTATTCTTTTCTTTGCTGTTTTTACTCATCCCTCTGTATATTTGTTGGTGTATTTGGCCAAAGTGTTGCCTTCTAGGAAGCTGGAAGGGAGAGATATTTTTTAGCATAACCAACCCTGGTATACTCCATATACTGATGTTTTATTAGGGTGATTTTATAGTTGATTTTAACTCCTCTTACTCTAAAAATATTAGAACTGATTAAATCAAAGAAAATTCTTAGAGGGACTCAAACCAGGGACCTTCCTATCTGTCATCTCAATCTAATACACAATGCTATACAAACTGCTCTGGCAGAAAGGCATTGTTTTCTGATACTTGAGTCAATACTTTTACGGAATAAAGCTCACACACACTACTGCTTATAACTATTGTATAATGATCGATGACTACGAGGTTGTTTTGTGGGCTTGTTTATGCTAAAAATAACACAGAAGAGACATACCTATGAAGGTACTCCAAAGTGCCTGCAGAGGTACTCCACTACTCGTGGCCTCCATGTGTACATGTCAGTCACCTGGCAGGCAAATGCAGAGTACACTTCTCTGGTACTTCTAAGTACCATTATAGTAGAGCTAGCAGTACACATGGAGTAGCTTAAGCTATAGGTTGCACTGCGAGTAAGAATCTTGCTGTGTAAGCACAATTGGTACTAGCGGGAGGCCTGCACTTCGCGCGGGCTCCCGCTATAGCTAAGTGAACGGAAGCGATCATTGAAACGGGAGCGATCACTGAAATGGAAGCGATCACTGAAACAGAAGCGATCACTGAAACAAAAGCAACTCCTCAAATTCCTGTATATAGTTCCCGTCATCCTGTAGCTAAGGAATCCTCCTCCCATCGAATTCAAACATCCCGTATTCTGTCTAAATTTATTTCACCTTTGACATTATGGTATGACACGCATTTCGTGCATTTCAAACTTTTGAATTTTAGTGAGAATAGAATTAGTGGGTTTTTTTTATCATGTTGCACTTGTTTCCCTCTCTTCTCTAGTTTTACATCTTTCTGTCTGTCTCTCTCCTCTTTCTGCCTCTCTCTGTCTCTGTTTCTCTTCTGTCGCTCTCTTACTGTATGACCATCTCTCCCCAGGTAACCACCTCTACCTCTCTCTCCTCTTTCTGCGGGCGTCTATTTGGCTTCCGTAGCTACTTTTCCCTCTCCTCTCTTAATTCCCCTCTCTTTGAAATTCCCCTTTTCTCTCTGGCTGGCTTCCTTTTTCTATATCCCTCAACATTTCCCCTCAAAAAATTATGTTTTCTCTCTTATTCTTCCCTCAATATTTTCCCCTCTACAAATTTCACTTCGTCTCATTCTGTTTCTCTCTCATTCCTTCTCTCCCTCGACCATTCCTCTTCTCTCCTCTCTCTTCTGTCTCTCTTTCTGTATGACAATCTCTCCGCTCCTTACAAATTACATTTCCCCCTCTGTCCTGGCTTTCTTTTATTTCCTTCTCTGCTTTTAAGTGGACTATGAATCCGGCGGACAATAAAAACTTAAAAACTTCTACACCGGTTTGTTTTGTACATTTCCCCCTCTATCTCTGGCTCTTCCTCAGGCATACGGGCGATCACGCGAATCATATGCGCCAGCTGTGACATGCACGGCGATGCGTTCACACCGCGGTCCTGTGCGATCACCATAGAGTGATAACATACCGGTTGTTGGCAAGTCAGCAAGTGTTTAAATAAATTACACACAGTGCGCTGTGAAATAAAAGTTCGACCAAGGGTCGAACCTGGCACCTCAGTGGTGCGAGTGAGGGAAGACCCACTACGCTAACCTGACCCCCTCCCCCTTGAGGTTAGTAAGGGAGACCTGCTCCTGGAGCATGGTTGGTGGTCAAAAACTGCCGCTTGCATCCTATACTGGTCTTGATTTCTCAGCCCCTCCCTGTTAACTTGACACGAGGCAGATAACATCAATCATTTCAGACACAGAATAGATTACACTGGTTTTATTATTGACAGCTCATAGCAACAACATATTGACATGCATAAATAGCACATGGTTGCCTATACATTAACCAACAGACATGTTCACACCAGACTTACTATTAAAATTTAAGTTTTACCTTGTAGTCCAAGATATATAGAAAAACACCCAGAAATAAATAGGTACAAGCTGAATTTTTCAGGATAGTTTCCTGATGCTGTAAGGAGCAACATATCAAAAGTCCCCAAGAATTCCCTGTGTGCTATTTGAGAAGGGGGTAAAGTTTGTACAGGGGTCAAATTCTAAAATGTTCCAGTTGCATTCAAATATTTCATGTCATAAGAATTAAAAAAATGTATAGTTTGCCCTATCTGCGATTTATGGATTATTAACTATATTGAAATAACTGTTCAAGGTCATACTGGGGGTAAATGCTCGGAATGCTCAGATTCTTTCCAAAAGTGTATCAAATTGTTTGTCTAATTGTGTATAAACAGAAAGATATATTTAAATAGTTTAAGTAATTTACTTGCATAGTTAGAGGGTTCATTATGGCAGATTTCCACTGGGTCTATGGGAGGTCACAAACCACTGCCCTATAAGGTCAATATTTCGAAGATCTTCTTCTTCTTGCGTATGAGGCAGCAGCTAAATGTGTTGTAAACGTTGGAGCCAACTCACTGTTGATTGGTTGGGGTTTGAGATATCTGTATCCACCGGCGGACGAAAGGTAGGGCACTCATTGAGAATGTGATCCGCAGTCTGTGATGGAGAACCACATTGGCAGGCTGGCGATGGCTGCAGCCCCATCGGTGCATATTGCTATTGAAGCGACCGACTCCTGTGCGAATCCGGTTTAAGGTGACCCATTCCTTGCGTGGGAGATTGCTGCCAGGTGGTAGTTCTGTCTTAGGTGTAATAGAGAGTTGATTTCGAAGATGTAGATATTGAGAATGAGCATATTTTGCCATAATATGACCAAACAACATGTACGAGTAATTTGGAATTAGTTGAATAAAAATCATACTGTTTTGAAATTTTTACCCCACAATGACTTTGAAATTATTTTGGCCTACATGCCCAAAACTAAAGTTCAAAAGTTAGATACATTTTCTTATTCAGTTTGACTAGAAGAATACGATAGCCCATGATTTAGCTTAATTGATTTTTACCACTGTATAACCCTTACCCCCTTATTTCTCAAATAGGACACGGGGATTCTTGGGGACTTTTGATATGTTGCTCTTCACAATATTAGGAAACTATCCTGTAAAATTCAGCTTGTACTTATTTTTTTCTGCCTTCTGGCTACACAGACCTAAAGTTCCTGGACTATTAGTTCTCCAAAAGTCATCAAAGGGTGAAAATATTCATTCTACCAAAAATTTTCACAGTTTGTACTAGAAATAAGTAGTTTTTAAATGGCTATTTTCTTAATGGTACTGAATATTCAATTATTCACTTCATCATGGTGTGAGCATATCTATTGTTCCCTATCAAAAGTTAAACATCGACACTTCCCTATCAAAAGTTACACATCAACACATCTCTACAACATCTCTGTACAATGAATAGATTTACAAGTCCCAAATTATATAGTCTAGCTTATAATTACTTTGAAACATGTACCTATGTAGGCCCGTTTCCCCACCAAAACGGCACACTGTCAGATTGCACGAAGGCGCAGTTCACTATATTTGCGTGTCAAGGCCAAGAAATAACACAGATGTTCTCTCGCTACATAAGTAGTCTGTATGAAATATTCGGGGGGGGGGGATGGGCCTAGATAAACATCACGAACTGTCCACTGTCATTAAATTGCCTATTTGGGACTTGTAAAACATCAAAAAAAAAAAAAAAAAAAAAAACATCACAAAAGATCTATACTACATACAAATGTATATGTGTTCATATTAATTAAGTACAAATTGCACTTCATCATAACTGTGCTAGTAGAATATCAGAAAAAAAGTGCTGAAAATAAATCTCTGTAGGCTACAAAGTGCAGAATTCCACAAAAATCCACAACATGATAGGATCATATAAAAGTAGTAGTATGTGTGGATTTTGACTTTCGATACAAATTCTGTTGGTTATGTCAAAAATCAGTGCAAACTCTCTATACAAAGATATTTAAATTAGTACATCTATTTATACATGTTAGGATAAAAAGGTACAAAGCATTACAGTTTTTAATTAACTTGAAACTCTTACTCTCAGCTGAAATTTATGCAGTACAAGATTTTAACATGTTTCTGATAAAAATTGGATCGGCAAAAAATCGGATCAGCAAAAATTTGTCAGATTCTGCCGATTCTCAGCCGATGTACTGAAAGGGACGAAGTATAATGGGTATTTTTGCAGTTTTTAAGTAGAAACATGAGACAAGAGTTGCTCAAAAGGTAACCTTTTCTCCAAAATTCATCATCGGAACATAAAGCAAATGTGGACTGCACAGATTTGTTGATAATAATCATCGTCGCCAATTCCTAAGTTTAACTCGGTGCGATCTTTAATATATGGGGCAATATACATATTCCCATCCACAGTTTTGTGCAACTTTGAACCATCATTTGCTGAATATTACAATACTGCTGTTTCAATATTCCAACAACTTTGTCAGATAAGAATACACAGACCTGTTATCATGGTTCAATTGGTTGGCAGAATTTCATTTACAATTAATGTCTATTAGTTATTTCTATACTTCTAATCTACTAAATCTTTGGAATACTCCCGGGGGGGGGGTTCAATTTTGGTTTAGGAAGGGGCAGTACAAAATGCCCAATTAGCAGGCTTCTGAAATGAATTTTGTGGTCTTGGGAACTGAATTTTGGAGCAAATTTAGAGGTTGTGGTATTGATAAAACACAAATTGTTCCCAAAATGTTGAGAATTTTTTTTGGCAAAGTAGGGGTCTTGAGAATGGGAGGATATTCAAACAGGAAGTCATGTACCGCCATTTTAGATCAGTGCCCCCCCCTCCCCAGCCCAGAATACTTCCATTTCTAATAGGCTAAATATAGAAAAAAAAAGAAAATACATATTTATGATACATACACACACATGCACAGACTCATCAAGTACTAATGAGGCAAGCTGATATTTGTTTTTATGTCAAAATTCTTCTTGACATTTACTATATTGTAATCACTCATGATCAGAATTTCATGGAAGGAACCAGTAGTTACTTCACTTCTTGGGCCCGTTATACTGCATTCCCCTACCTCCGTACAGTGACGTCAGCGCAAGATTTGATTGACGCACAAGTAAACCTTGCGCTGGCTTAAAATGACAGCGTTTTTACATGCATGTACAATGACGGCATATCTTAACGGTTGCGTAGAAGCTGTGGTTATGACATCACTGCACAGAAAGAAATGCACTGTAGAACAGGTTTCTATCAGATGATGGCAGCCTAAAATGTGAAATTTTTGACAGAGCTTAGTCGAGAACCTCTACAGGAAAATTCCGTATGTGTAATGTGCTATCAAATTAGATTTTCTCATTCCAAATCTATTGGGAGTCGGAGAGGATCACACTGTTGTGAAATGATACCCTCGCTGAAGCCAGGCACTTTTCTGCCACGCAACAAACAAAGGTCAATGTGACCAAATGGTAAGCTTCATTCCAAGAACTTGATAGAAGGCAGTTTGTGATCTGACTCTACATTTACGAAGTGAAAGCCTGTATAGTCTTGGAATTACAGACCCTAGATGAGCAGGCACCCCTAATCATAAGAGTACTGCTATGTAATCACTCATGGTCAGAATTTAATGGAAGGAACCAATATGGTATAGAGCATCTCTTTGAACGAGTGAGTTTTCTCTCGCTCCAATGATAAGACTCCCTGGTCCATTGTTTTCAAAATAACTGCATTAAACTTGAAAGAGGGTCCTTATAAGATGAAAATAGTCTTAAGAGCAGTAAAAGCTTTGATTCGATTAATCTAAACATTAGATTACACTGGGTTACTTTAACTATCTAACTATGAAACAGATCAAACAGATTGTTTAAATACAAAAGGACTTAAAACACAAATTTATCACTCAGTGGCTATGGCTGGTATTCTGAAAGGGAGTCTAACTTTAGTCCTGGGTTTAAACCAGGGTTAGTCCTACATGAGTGGACTTTTTTCCTTCTAACATACTCTAAAAATGTCCTGTAACAGGTGAGAAATTTCCTCATGGATGGGCCAGAACGGCCCATTCATGAGGAATTTTCTCATCCGTTTCATTTAACTTTCACAGTATTTTGAAAGAAACAAGTCCACTCATGTAGGACTAAAATTAGACTCCCTTTCAGAATACCAGCCCAAGATTACAACTTTGTTTTCCTGTCATAATTCCAAAAACTTACATAAATACTACCACTTTCACAATAATTCAGATAGAGGCAAAGAACTCTCTCTCTTCCTCTCTCTCTCTCTCTAATCTCAAAAACACTGAAAAGGTTTTCAAGTGAAAATGAAACCTAGGTCTTGCCGCACTCATTACAAAACATCTTTATTACAACACATTTTACATAGTTTCTTTCAGCTACAACTTTCGCATAAATTTTGAACAAACAGTTCAAAAATATAAAAAGGGGCTTTCTTTATGACAGCTTCACTTTCAAGAAGCAAAATCACTTTTTCATTCATTTATATATCTAACAAAAATAGTCTTTATTGTTATTTTATTTTGAAAAATCTCAGTATTTTCTTTTCTATAGTTTGCCCATCATTGCGTAGGCAGCCTACCCCCCCAAAAAAGTAGCAAAATCCACTCCACATTAGTTGCCTTGTTACACCTTTTGAAAGAATATTAATGGAAGATTTTTTTTTAGTACTGAAGCAAGTTTAGTATAGTCCCACGTCATAAAAATAGGCCTATGTACATCATGTGATCATCGCGGTAGAAATCACGGCAAAGATTTTCACTTCAAACAATACTGGAATTTCCATGATTATGAAAGAAAATATAGTGAATTCTTAAATACGATAAAAATATGTACACAAGCCGATTGCTCTTCAAGCTGCGAATATACCAAGAAATGAAAAAAAAATACATCTGGATAAATTATATTGGCGACACCTTGAAAGCATCTTGCGTTACTGGAATACAGTGACAGTTTAAATTTTGGTGTCACTAAAATTGTATTTCTTAAGAATTTTGCAAACTTCTTGCAAAACTGAGCACACAGACTTCAATACAGGAATAACATTGAATTCATGCTTGCATTTTATTTCTCAAAACTTTACGGCAATATATTGTGACTCGAGCGTTGCAAACTTATGTTTGAATCATCTTAAGTTTACAAAGCCTTTTCCACTGTTATGCTTCGATACCTTTTATGTGTACAGATCCCAAAATTGGAATGAACACCTAATGTTTTCCCAATCAGAAAAATCAGACAGGAACTTAGGGGAAAGAGTTAATTTGGGGTTTATAATCAAGGAATTTTTTTGCTCTACATAAACCAATTGACTGATGTTTCAATTGTTTCAAAACTGGTTACTATCTTTTGAATAAAGTGAAATATATTTCTTTTCACATTGTCTAGAAGTTATCCACTAAGACAAAATTTACAGAACCAGACCTGGGTTTTTTTTCTGCATGCATTAAAAAATGCCTGTTATAGTAGCTTTCAATACTTAACACCTAAAAATGATCCATTTTAAAATTGGGGAAATCATAAAATTTACCATGGTAAATCAGTGGGGGGAATGGTCTTTTCCAGATTGGGAAAAAATGGTAGAAGCTTATGCAATGCAAAGTTTTGTGAAAGACATATCTTACAAGAGTAGCATGAGAATCACCAACCCCGTCAAAAGGGAACACTGGTCGGCACACTTAATTTGGAGATATTGATGAATAGGTGTCCAAAAATAAATACAAGGATATGAATTGCTTGTATTTGACCTAAAATCAAAATGCAATGTCCAATTGTAACAGGACATTTTAAATCGGTCAAATTGCCCTTTCAATAATAACTAAAATAACAACTTTCATTTCTGCCTACATATATCCCCTTTTGAAATGATTGGTCAGAGATTAAAATGTCCTGTCCACGGTTCAAATTTCTTAGTAATGTTCATAAACTCTTTTGACTAATGATACAAGAAAACTGAGTACACCCTGTGTATATATTAAATAATAAAACTAAGTACTTAGAAACATGAAAAAAATGACATTATTTGGTAACTTAGATATTCAGATGAAATATACTGTTCAGAAAGAAAGAGAACAATAAATTAAATTGGTTCACTCAACCAAGCCCTGATTCTGGGGTAGTGATTTTACAATCATGCATATTTACATAATTTGGTAGTTTTACTGGTTTATTCCAAATAAGCAAGAGCTGGGAATAAATTCTTTATCAAACAATCAAAATATGAACATATTAATTATCAATGAATAGCTAACAATGGTTATTCCACAAATGAAGGATAACTATAGTAAATTTATAAGCAGAAAAACAATTAGGCTAAACAAAATAAGTTATTAGTTTCTTGTCCCCGCCTGCATCGTTTTTGCCGCTGCATCGAAAAAGTTTTAAAAAAATAAAATAAAAAAATTGATTTTCACTGTCAGTACCTCTTCTAGTCTTGTTTGCAGCTAGTTTGCTCACTACCTATTTATTTGTGTGAGTTGGCACATATGGAAGTCTTGCCAAAAAGATATTAGATCTATAATCTTTGGGGAAAACTGTTGTTTTGGAAAAGGCAAAAAAAAGCGCCCCCATCTTCCTTTTTGAAAAAAGTTAGGACAAGAAACTAATCATTTATTTTACTTGGCCTCACATAATGATGGTTGAGAAAAGGAAGGTCTTAACTCAAAAAATGTAACTCAGAGTTAAGGTACCAAAAAGTGTGCTCCACGGAAATGTGGTAAAGTGTTATTGTGCTTTCTATGCAACAAGAAGTTGAATTGAGTTCCGAGTTCCAACTTTAGAATCTGTGGGTGTTATTTTGGTAGCAAAAATCTCAAAATGGCCAACAAGTGAGTTAAGTCCTTCCATTTGTCAACCCTTAAAAATAATGCAGCAATGTTCTGGTATGTAGTGGAAATCACTTTGTGTATCTTTTTTTCGTTGTTTTTGACCCAAATTAACTATTCATACCAAGCAGGCAGAACAAACAACGTGTGAAAGAAATTGAACAATAAAAAATAAAAATAGAAATGGTTACTTTAGTGTGATACTAAATCACTATAAGATCAAAACTTAAATTGGCTGCCATATTCTTATTTCCATGGAGATGGTACAATGACCTATACATGTGCAAAATACATTGCAATGCATGATGGGATATCATAAATCATATTAAAAAAATCTTAATTCAGTTTTTATTACAATGTTCATCAGACTCTGCCTTGAATTGAGACTACAGCAAAATTGTGTCCAATATCCTCATGCCTAGCTACAGAGTTCAATAATCCTAATATACCTATGAACAGACGAATGTGTTCTGGATACCATATACTGTATCCAGAAACTACTGGGTCATTTTCCTCAATTTAACAAGGCATATGGGTCATCAAACCATAATTGACCTCAAATATTCTCATATATCATCTACAAAATGCATGTAGAGTCAAATACTAACTTCTCTCGAGGCTAATACTTATTAATCTTTCCCCGGAGATAGCCAGCGCACACAGGTGTTGAAAAAAACCCCATGTACGCTTGGCCGGATTCGAACCGGATATGACACCCCTTGAGGTGTCATATAAGGGATGTCATATCTCATACCCAGAGTTCACTAGTATGTCATCTTTCAGTTCACTAACATGCATAGGTCAATGAACTCAGTCCAAGGTATTAACAATATGGCAGCCTGCAGTTGAACCCCATGAGAGCTACCTGCTGATTGGTCAAAATGACAATTAAGCAATTTTTGAGCCAATACATGGTAAGAATGGTGGTAGGGTTGAAATGAGCAGGAGTTCAAATATTTGGAGGTTGCATTTCTACTGGCTATTTAAATTAAAGGTGCATTTCGTGATTCCACCACCTTCTGAACTCTTCTGTTTTATTCATTGTTCACTAGATTTAAGTTTGAGTTGATCCTGATCTTGCTGTTTTGTGTTATGAGCCATTGCTTGTTTCTCACGGTCCCATAGGTCACTGTGCTGTAATTTCAAACGGACAGATATAAACAAAATTGCAAATTTCTTACAGATAAGACTGAATTTGCAAAAAAAAAAAAAAAAAAAAGGGGGGGGGGGGGGGGGGGGGGGGGGCGAGGTTGTGGATCACGAAATGCCCCTTTAATAGCCAATCAGAAATGCTGAATATGCGAGGCAGGTAGCACTCACAGGGGTTTAATATTTTTTTTTATTTTTTATTTTTTTGTTTTACGTTATCATCTATGCCCTGTAGCCAGATGTATCTGGAGGCTGGTCACCGAGCACTTGGTATGGACGCTCCTTACGCTTGCTCCAGATTCGCACGCAGGTGCACACCAGACCGGTGATCTGTTTAGACAAAGAAAATTAATTTGAAAAGGTTAATATTTTACATCTTTCCCTCTTCTTTTACCAAGAAATGAGACTACTTTCCACTATAACATCTTACTATAATTCAAGAAATCCATGTTTGTATGCACCTCTAAACAATGTATGTATATGTTTGTCCCTCGATCACGCCTTCAGTTTTTCGCCAATATTCGCCAAATTTTCACCATATGTATAGTTGTACATAGTGGAATCGATAACATTACCAAGGAAAAATTATTAAAAACAACAACAGAAAATGGTCAAATCCATCACTGACGCAACGTAGTGGCAACGCAATTTTCAGTTAACTGATAGTAGTATTGTGTAGTAACAGCGTGTGGACTGCGTGCTGTGACAGTGTACAAGAGGCGCGTTGCTACGGGTGTGTGTGTGCATATTTTGTTGCGGCAACTGCCGAAAATATAGAGTAGTTTGCTTTGGTTGTCGCTGCATGGCCCCTGCATGACTGACAGGACAAAGCTGCATTGGAGAGTTTGAGATTCAAAAATAAGGACACTTTTAGTAAGTTTATTCTGCAACGTTCCTTGCACAACAGTAATGTAATTGTAAGGACATGGGGTGTTACTGGACAAAGCGAGGAGAGAGATTAGAAGGCGTTTTTTTTGGAGTTAGGCCTCGGGTGATGAGGGGGCTTTAAGTGAAACAAGGCGGTTCTCGAACCACAAGTGTCGCCTG
>JAMKCH010032589.1:0-24895 GCA_023653785.1 Ophioderma brevispina
AAGGAGGATTTTTGTGCTGAACATTGAACCATGCTTCTATAATAGTACTTACCATGCTAATTGTACCGCTTATGCTATCACTGCAAATACATCAATATTTTAATTTCCGTACACAGTTTCAGTAACCCATTTACATTGTAGCTATAGTGCTTCAATTTTTAATGTAATATGACCCATTATATGGTTCTTCACAATTTAATGGTGATGATTTCTCTCTTGGAGCAAACACCTCTAGCAACATCATCTGTGTGCACCTTAAGAGCTAGGGTGATTCCTGGCCTTGTAAAACTCCACAGTTTTCATCATAAGGTCAGGTTCCTCTTAAAGTGACGATACTATAACAAACTCAGCATCTCAGTTACTGACAGTTTGGTGTATTCCTTACCGTGATGTTTAGCGCCTACTTCGCTTGCAACATTTCCTGTTTGTTTTTTAGGTCCTATTCATTGCATACAGTGTAAGGAGATGTCCCCTCATGGTCAAACATGAACACTATGATCAAATATTCTAACCCCCAAGATATTACTTTCTTGCAATGATAGCACTGCCACAATACATTTCTTTTACATGATCTACACTTGAAGGCCAACCATTGTGACCTCGGACCCGATGAAATGTTCTTGTCATAATGGGATTGTTACAGAGGAAGAAATCCTTATGCAGTATTAAATCATTTCACCAACATTTTGAAGAAGGTTCTATTAGGCCATAGATGCAATAGATAGTCTTACCCACACTACCAGGGTGGATACAAAACTTCTGCAAAAGAGGGGGAGGGGGGTGTGTGTGCGTCGTTTTGTTGCAGTTCACTTGATATTTAACTAGGCCCCTCTAAATCCACCATTACTGACTACAATACATTCACCTGTTTACATAATTTTTGTCCATATCTACATGGACTGTTGGCCACTGGAACAGGAAAATTTTTATATGTCAACCTTCAAGTATAGATATCAATATTGTATATGTCCATTCTACCTGTCTTCCACAAAAATTCTGGAACAATCAACCACCTTTCCTGACAATGACTTCATTATTTCCCAGTGGTCTCTGTATTGGTCATCTTGTAAGGTTGTGGATGTTCCTCCACATAGGCTGGGGGGGGGGGGGGCTGCTTAAATCTCTTAAAAACGAAAGAGTGAAAACGACCCTCAAGAAGAGTGAAATCACTCCAAAAAAAGCCAGCTGAGTGACGCATATTTTAGAGTGAGATCCATCAAAATGAAATAAGTGACAATATCTAAGGAAGAGGAACTGATACTCCTTTTTAGATGAAAACTAGTCACTCTTAAAAGTTGTTATTCTTGTGAATTTGTTTGTTTGTATGGTGAGTATAGTGTATGTGTAGGTCATATTCATAGCATCGTGACATGAATGAATATTGTGGCGTATCATTGGCCATGATTCAGTGAGACATGCATGATGTGGCATGCATGACGTGTATGTCATGACATGTATGCCCGTGACATGCATGATTGTGCGTTTCGTACAGTAAGCCTAGCCTGGCGCAGACCCGTATTTACGAGTCTAATACAATAAATAACATTTAATGCTTCTCCACACCTTGTCTGTAAATGCTATGAACTGTGACCGACACATACATCTACTCACCCCTGAAGATATCTATGAGTTCTTCACTAATTTCAACTCGTTCAACCTTTGTTGACGGTCCTACTAGCTCGTCCGCCATGTTGTTCGAAAATTAATCACGCGCTTTGCGGCGTTTTCTGTATTGGTATAGTTCCTCCCGAAAATAGTGAGCATTTTTCTCACTCTTTTAGAGCTCAACTCCTGTCGATAAGATGTTCAGAAGTGGGCTTCATCTCCGAAGAAGAGTGGTCATTTTGAGCCACTCGGTGACAGAGTGAGCTCGGTTAACCGCGAGTTAAGTTGTCAGGTTGCATTTTCTCTGCTCTTTTAGAGCTAAAAGCCACTCGATTAGAGTAATTTATAACTTACTCGAAATTCAGAGTGATTTTTTCACTCTTTCATTTTAAGAGAGTAGCCCTGCACCCATGTATGTCGACCCTTTACAGACCTACCATTCCAAAATATGTACAGACTCCACTTGTATCCTCAAAAAAAGTTACAAATTCCTATGACAGTTAATAAAGCATCACTGGGCTGAATTCTAAAATGTTCGTGTAAGACTGTTTACAAAACACATCAGGAAAGCCTAAACTGAGCCAGCCAGAATTCGAAAAAAATCCTTTTTTGACTCAGTATAACCATTTTCTAAGAGGACATACGGTCATGTTTACAGTACACACCTTGCTGCATTATATACAGACATAGCTGCCCAGGTACTTTCTATTTGATTTCCAGGATATCTAGTCCACTTCTCTGGTGTGCATTAAAAACCCTTGTCTTTACCCAGCACTACTCTTGACAAGAGTGGGCCACATCAACTGGAGTTAAATTTCATGTTTCTCACAAAACCTTACATCCCGATTTGTTCTAGAATTAAGTCATTGACTTATCGGCTTGTTCCTGTCAATCATCCATCTGTAAGTTCCCTAAGAACACTGAACTTCCCACCTGGTGATGAGACCACCATAATGTTACAGTATGTCTTTTCTCTCATGTCGATTGATCGGACTTTCACCTTGGCGGTTTCCAACCCGTATCTATGAGACACATTCAGTCGGGAAACAATTTTCACCGAGTATTGTACTTAACTGCCACTACTGTCTGTTGTATAGATTTGGATACTTCAAAGTACATTTTGTATGGTCAGTACAAGGAGTTAACTATCCTAGTAGCCATATTGGTATAGTTCCAATTGTTACTGTTTCCCACTGCTAAAAATTTTAGCTAATTTCTGGTTTAATATCAATGATATGTGTGTCTAACTAATACCATTTGACAGTCCTTCAGGAAAGCAGACACACAGACAGCAGATAGATACAGACACAATACTACAGGCAAACAAACACTCACATACAGACAGACAACAGTGGAACTTGCCATTGTACAGTACAAAGACATAACCCAACTTTACAAATGCAGATCTAAGTTTAAATCCATGTTTACTCTCACTAACAGATATAACTTTGGATCAACTTCATTTTAATAAGGGAAGTTCGGGTCAACATGCTGTTCTATGAGCTATTCACAAGATGGGCAAATAGTTTTCAAATGGCAATGCTTGCCAAAATAAGTTAAAACCAATGAGTCTTCCAAGGGTTACTGCAAGTCCCAAATGACACTACACCATCTTTCCCCTCCTTTTTTTTTTTTTTTTAACATTAAAAGTTAATCATTTTAATCCCCCTCCCCCAAAATTATTATGCTGGTGCCAACGCTGGCACCTAACAGCCATATCATTCACAGCAATCCTTTCTGGTCAATCTGACTATTAGGTACCAGATTTCAATCACTATAGCATTTCATTACTTGTCTAATCCATGTGTGACAGAGCCTTTCATTTCAAGTAGTCCAACGACTTATTTTACTACTCGTATGCTTTCTTGAGTGTGTGATTATTTTCTCCGTCTCTGCAAAATCTCAAACTAATCTCAATTTCCAGGCCAAAGTTCAACATTTGATCATTCCTCACATACCTGCGTAAGTTAACCATAAACCTTGTCAATGTACTCATATATGGATGTTTAGAACACAAGACTCTCGTTTTATTAGTTATCTAGTACGTCTCGCAAATGAGCCACTTAATCCTTTACAACACCTATTGAGCGTGGTTGATTTTGAAATTACTTTCTCGATTAAATTCAATTGACTCGCAATACAATTCAGCTCCCTACAAGTTGCGTATTAGAAGAGATTTCGGGATGTTACAAAGTGCCCCAGGCTTGTATACCGTTGGATGACTGTGACATTTACCCAACCACACATTTTAAATTTTAAGCCATTATAGTCATGACTATTGCTAACTTTGACATCCCGCAAGTGAGATGAAATCTGACATCTTCAGTTTGTAAATCCCACCTGCTCCATACAGACACACACATGCACCAAGATAAAGTGTTCTAGTAGGTATTCAAACTTTAAGTTTACCAATCTCGAGTAGAAAAGAGCAAATTTGTTGAAGAAATCACAAATTGCACACAAACACTTGCCAGCAAGCCCTTGGAAATATATGAATTGATTACACATAAATCTGGATATAATTAATCTCAGTTGTTCTATGTTTTTTAACATTTCCTTCTGAAATTACAGCACTGTGCTACCGATCCTGTTTTCTTCCATTTTAATTAGCATATTTGACTGAATAATCATCTCAGGTGCCCAAATAAACCATTTTTAGTTAAGATTGATATACAATTTATGAAAGTCAATAGTGGGGATTTCCTTCACAAATCAATAACAAACTGTTGAAAAATATCAAAATATTCCTGCAACTACATGCAACAAAATCAAAACAGGGTACTCCTAAATCAAAATGTTTCAAAGTGACATTTTTTAATTTTGGACGACACTGTGAGGTCCCATGTATACAAGGAAAAATAAAAGACCGATGTTCTTAAAGCCACGTACTATGGGGGATGTTTAATAGGTCAAAAGAATAAGTAATGCTCTTGTTTTCAGGTATGTTCTGGTCCAACTCCACAAGTGCACACACTTAAACAATGTCCACACCCATCCTTCTTTATAACAACACACCCACACCGCACTTTGAGCAAAAACATATTTAAATAGGTGTTCAGCACTAAGGTGTTAATCATCAAGCAATTTCTAAATGTAAAATCCCCAAAAAAAAATAATGATATTGATTCTAAAGGCAAAGTATTAAGAAAAAAATTTTCAACACAGGTGTAGCTAAACACCCAGTACACACCTGGACATGGTTCAAAAGTTATACAATATTTACATTCTTAAACCCTTGTTGTAACACTTTTAAGGCATGTGTTAGGCATGTTGTTTATTTAGCTTCAATACCAATCTAAACATGTTGATTGGACCTAAAACCACATTTCATTTAAAACAAATGCGAACGCATTTAGAAAACTAAAACCTATGTTTAGAATATAAAGCGACTAACACGATTAGCAACTACATTACCAATTTAAACAAATTGCTATGCGAGGTTTAAAGGTGCACTTACTTCAGTTTAGAACAATGCCACCCCCCCGACCCCACCCAATCTCCCTCCCAAAAACTACAAACTAAACTCCAAAGCATATGCTTAGTCCACATGCGTGAAAAACTGTATCAGTGTGACGACCATGCCCTGGCCAGAAAAAATTAGCATGAAGATTTGGAATATCAAGACAAGACGTCCTACAAGCACTGGTGAGTTACAATGACATGCCTTTGGTTGCCAACATTGTAAATTGATTACTATAGTGTTGTCAGAATAAATTGACCAACATCACACTGAAGGATGATGGGGAAAAAGAAAATTTACAACAGAAACGGTAATGGGATACACTAAGGGCTATCAGAAAGAAAGCACTCAAACAACATGGTTAAAAACCTAAGAGCTTACAGGGGCCCTAAGCCGGCTCCTGGACCCCACCCACTATGTGATGGGGGGGGTGGGAGGGGGACAGCACGACTTTATAATTCTCCTGTGCCACTTCCACTAGCATTGCATACAGCCTTGGATACTCCACTTGCTTATTTTAAAAAAACATTTTCATATTACACTTAATAATGTCCAAGCCTAGGATTTGTACATGACATGCTACTTGCGTGTGGGAATTTCAATAAGTACCGTACGACCCGAGTATAGTCCCATGCTCGATTATATTACCTCCTAGTTTTGAAAGAATCTGTAGGACAAAATTGCAGAAAATCCTATATAATCCACCATAAGTTTTTGCTGGAAGGCAATAGAGTACTTGAAATATTGTTTCATATTGTTTTGATAGTTCTTCTAGTGATTTTTTCATAAAAATTAGGTTCATTTCATTTACAGGTCTTTGTGGATCATACTCATGATTTGATACATGGAAAATATGCTGAATAAGTTTATCTCTGAACAGGCTGAAATGTTGATGATAGATTGCTTCATGTTGGAGATCCCATTATAATCCAACCCCCCTAAATTCAAGCTAATTAGGTTAAAAACAGATGGGGACTATACTAGGGTTAGTACAGTAGTAAAAAAAATTGTACAATTCGATAGTCCGTACAACTTTTAAACTAGTCAAACCATTTTCCCCCACAAAATACCTGCCACTGAGACAGCAGATACATCCACTCACACAAATATTCTTTTTTTGTTTTTTCACATTCCAACACAATCCCGGTATCACCGTATCCATTTCTACTATTACACAGCAGACAGAGCTAGAAATCAAACCCCACGCCCGCCCACATGCACAAACAATCAAAACCTACATTGTCCCTATACACACAGACATTACATCAATATTTAGTTTAATGTTTTAATCCTTGACAGTAGCAGTGGAGCACTTACCACCATCATAACACATGTAAGGCGCCTTGTTATACAATCAAACAACATGACAGAGGGCGATTTTGATTGAGGCTATCAAAGTCAAAATATCAGAGATCAATCCAGAGCAAGAGAGTTAGTAACTTCAATTCAGACTCCTAACTATCCATATGCAATGAAGAATATTATCTATACTATTTGAAGATGTATGGGCACATTAGGGTGCATCAAATGCCCCTCATGTCAATCAATTTTCCTGTTCCTAGTCTTAAAGTGTGCCACTTGTCAAAATAATAACCTCCACCAAATTAAAATTCATTCGGATGTCGGCAAGGGGGGCCTCCGTGAGCTTAAAGTTTTGTACACAAAGTCAATAGGATGTTTTGTTGTTATTTGACAAAACACAAAAAAATTATACAGCCCTTCCCCCTAGTAGGTGGCCATTTTGGCACATGGAGGGTGCCATGTTGGGGATGTTACCCCTTCCCCCAGTGCTACTGGTAACATAGCGATCGGTTGCCATAACTGGGATTGCACATAAATAAGAAAGAAACATCAATTGATGAGCATTGGACATTTCCTAACTGCTTAAAGTTATGGGATTGTTTTTGTAAGAGTTGCGGCTAATCGCTAATTGTTAGCCTAGAGTATCGTTGATGTAATGGATTTTGGTAGCTTAAAATTTTTACCCCATTACAAGGTTGGGCCTTGCAAGTATTTTACCCACTGCATCTTGCGATGGGTCAGCTTGCACTTAGTTTTATTCCTTATGAACAAAAGAATTAGAGATACACTAACTAATTGGAGCATTTTAAATTTTGACCCTTAAGTGACCTCTGACCCTAGTTTTCCACTCCTAACTCAGTACTTGCTACAATGAAGTTTTATGTTTGAACTCTAAACCTTTCATTCTCCAAAACAGTCATGAATCTTTGGCTATAGCTGGCAAAATGAGAGGAGGAAACAAAATATGTCAGGCATAACAGACATTTGTTTTTCTGTTATGCCTGACATTTTGTGGGGCCTATAAGCACTATTTTTCAAATCTGCTTCTTCAGGTTTTGATCTTTTGAACAGTAGGGAAATGTATTTTTCATCAGTTTTGTTCATGAATGATTGTGATAAATCAGTAATGAAAACTAAAAAAAAAAACACCCAGCACTGTATTATTCCATAGCCTGTATTATTCCATAGTGTCAATGTCTAAGCGCTCTCCCCAAATACAGGATAACGACCTCTTTCTCAGAAATTTAGCAAAAAACAAGGGTTGGTAATGTCTATTTATTTTTACCACAGATAAATTGAAAGAGTTTGTAACTGTTATCTACTCGGCAACAATTAGGAATTGGTGGGGGAGTGACAACAATAAATACATACAATAAACTACTATTTCAAAATATGTGAGCCTCCGCAAAGGCTTAACTTTAAATGTCAAATTCCCTGCCAAATCGATTATTCAAGGCAACAAAAATGGGGCATAAAATCTTGCTTGAAAATAGTAGAGTTCAACAAGATTGGTTCATTAAAATTTTAAACATCAATGAAAAAGTACCACCCACATATCAGAATACTTGTTATAAGAACATATGTGGTGATTTTATTTTAACTGTGTCAAGTCTGGTTCAGACTGCACTCTTATTACCTTGTATACTAAACATAGCACTCCATTACAGACCTTAACACTTAAGTGGTTGGGGAGGGGGTCCATATGGACCGTACACACAAATGATGATGAAGCATGTTATCCCGCATCTTCTGACGTGTGTGAAGAGAGTTTGAATATAATTTTTTGTGTATTGATTAAAAAATAGTCAACTACAACTGAGGATAGTCACCTAAAATGCTCAATTCCAAGATTTGATGTTTTAATGTAGTATGTTTGATGTAGTAAAAATGTATGTGTAGTATAACAATTCCATAGGATACTGTGTATAACAACAATTCCAGGTCCAGAATTTTATTACAAAGACATGCATTATGTATTTAAACAAAAACATGATTTGTCAAAAATTGAAGGTGCCATCATCGGGAAATATCCGAGTCGGCCTTCAAATCAGATATTTGGAAACACTGTATTCTGGTCTGCATAGAATCTATGCTTTCATTTGGTGATGTTTTAGTACACCAATACAAACATAATGGTTGTACCAACATTTTGAATATTACATAATTTAAGTCTTTATATTTCTGAAAGGAAGAGGGTTTGATTTATTGATTGTAGTTTTTAATCTTATTCCTCCCTTGATTCTCCAAGGCCAACACAGTTGACTTCATCAGGTCCTTTCTACTTATTTTCCAAACCTCCCTGAAGGAGTCTTGTTGATCTGCTTCCCAAAATGCATCTGCCTGTCATACTTCAACACAAAAAAGTCTCCTTTTTCTATGCAGAGAGAAAGCAAGTCTTCTTTTCTTGATCATCATCCCATCATCTTCATCACCTTCTGGGACAGACCTTAGTTCAATGCCTTCAATGTGTAAGCACAGGGCACAAAACACAAGCTCTCTCTCTCCTTGCCCCCTTTCTCAAGTTTGGCTATACCCCCTGCTGAAGGCATTTTGGTTAATGCAGGAACAGGTGCTACTTTCAATCACAACTTTCTACCGAGATAGACCTGTTGTATACTCCAGGTATGCGCCCTAAACCGAAGTCGGAAAGCAACAGTGCAGCTCCCTCGTGCCTGCCAGACATGGCGGTGTCTTGATGGAAAGACACTGAGCAGAGCAGATGATGATAATAAACGTAGTCTGCACTTCTGAATTTATTGATGACAAATTTGTCAAAGCGCTAGTTGCTACCAACCCACCGCATTCTACATGACTAAAATTCCTTCTTCAGATGATAAAGCTAGTAAAAAATTACATTCTTGCGTATTGTATTACAGGTTATCCTATAATCTCTGAGCAACGAGATATAGAGCTAGTAATACAACTGTTTGAAGGTCACAGCTATCTACTGTAGATAGCTGTTAACCTATTCCGTATCTCTAGCTATAGTGTATGAAATACCATTTTGAGGCAAGATACTGGGTTCAGTGCACTGTAAATGTGCCTTGAAAAAAAAGGCCAGCCTGTGGAACTCTACAGAGCACAATTTAGCTAATAAAGAGACAAAACAAGGCCAACATGGCTGTGCATATGAGGAGCCTGCTGGTGAATTGATGTAAAATGGTTTGGTACATTACTACGGGAAACCCCAGTGGTTGAGAAACATGCAATTTTAGCTGCGGAAAAAAGAGAGTGATACTTCCTAAAGCAAAATTATCAGGCCAAAATTTTATTCAGCAATGGTAACAAAGACAGCATAACTGGTTTGACAAAATTTGCTCTTGCAACAGCAGCCCATAGATAGCGTAGACCAACTTGAAATAGAAACTGGAATATTGGTGATAGTGTTCACAAATGGCCAGAGCAGTTCCCTGATGACTTAGAGGAAACACTTGCATGTATCCTTGGAAAAACTAAAATTAACTTCTTATTAAGTCAAGAACTCTATCCATATGCAGTTTTGCATATTAAAGTGTTTGAAATCTTAGCAAATATAGGGCAGTGTCATTGGTGTTTTGCAGAGGTGTGGAGTTATTTTACACAAGGGGAATTTCGCTCAAGCAGCTCTGCTGAAATTCTAAATAACTCTGAACTTGCACTTCAAAATTGCAACTTTTATGAAGAAAATGAATGCAAGACTAATAGATTGAATAATCACTGCCAACTTAAAGACACATATCAGTGATTTGCTAGAATCAGCAAATCGAACAAGAATCATCACACAAAAAATCAGATTTTGCATTTATGCACAGTACAGTTAGCCTAACATACCCTGAATGATAAGACCAAAATCAAACTAATAAGAAGAAATTGGAGATGTGTCATTACTGTCCGAACGGACACTTATACAACACGTAATTGATGGAGACTCGTATCTTGGAACACTGCCGTTTTCTCTTCCCTTTTCTGTCAATTCTACAGCTGGAAAAGGTTAACTTATGAGAATTCTACAGACTTACCCTTCACTTGAAGCTCTTCCTGCAAATTTCACAAGATTTTCAAAAAATCACTGATAGTGGTCCATTAGCAATGAATAACTTAAAGTCAACAGATTAATGTAACAGACAAAGTCAACGTCACTCTACACTGCACTCATGGACTATTTCTGGTCTGAACTAATTCAAAAACAATTATTAATCAAATCAAGAAAAATAACCAATCAAATGTCTAAGCCGTTTTTGCTTTTATATACCTTTATAGATAATAATGTCATACTTTAAGAATTTCTTATCTGAACATTTTACAGCCAGTCTCAACAGCAGATGCCACAAAGGTACTGCAAACTCAGATTAACTATTCACTACTTCCATGCATTCAACCTGCCTTCACCAAATTGACATTTTCTTGCAATCTTGGGGATTTCACACATATCTGATTTCTGTCCAGCAGGGTTAAAATGGACAAGGACAATCCCGACTTGAAATGATCCTCAAGCGTCGCTGAAACTCAACGCTGGGTATAATATTGACTCTTTGGCTCCGTAGTGGTTATTCAAATATCAAGCAATGGATGATATAGTTTACCCGGTACAGTATAACATTGTGGTAGATAATATGATCATCAGCAGATCAATTTATAGGTATTTTAAACTATTAAAAATACTTGATTTATTCAAATATTCAGCAGTTTCAATTTTGTCATACAATGGTTCATTGCTGGTGGTAATATGATTGGGGTTTGCCTCAAAGGCAGCCAAGGCTTTTGAACCAATAGCATCATTTTGATTCATAATAGAATATTTGATCATTGAAAAGTGCCATGATAATGTCCAACTGTATACTGACTTTTACAGCTCTTATACATACATTGACATTTCAAAATATATGAGACTCTTCTTCAATACAGTTTCTAGTTGCAGAGGTTTTAGCAGGTGTACCTGTGTATGTACCCTGTTGAAATGCCATTTTGATATTTTTGTAATACTCTTTAAAGGTGCTTGTTCTGATTTATGTCTATTGTGTTCTCTACTTGATATGAGAGCCTGGCACTTGCACATATGCCCCATCAAGTACCGTGGGAAACAAACTTGCGGTTTTTATGGTAGAAGCAATAATGCATATTGCAAAGCCCTTTTCAATACTGTGCTAATAATCGGTGGTTTTTTGTTTATATCTTGGGAATCAAATGCATTTGAGGGCTCAAATTTCAGGAGGACAATGAGAAAAGTATGGCCTTTCATCTGATATCAAAATCGATACTAATTCTGGGTGATTCAGGGGGTCCCAAAGACGATTGGAACATGCACCTTTAAAGGGGCACTACCCAATCTTCAGCCTCAACTCTACTACTCACACCATCAAACCTGTGATTTTGGTACCATTAAAATTTGAATTTTCCTCCCAAAGACGATTGGACATGCCCTTTCAAGGGGCACTACCAATCTTCAGAGCCTCAACTCTACTACTCACACCATCAAAACTTGTGATTTGGTACCTTTAAAAATTGTAATTTTCCCCTCCTCGCCAAAGACGATTGAACTGCAACCTTAAGGGCACTACCATCTTCAGCCTCAACTCTACTACTCACACCATCAAACCCTGTGATGTTGGTACCATTAAAATTTTTTAATTTTCCTCCCAAAGACGATTGGAACATTCACCTTTAAAGGTGCACTACCAATCTTCATCCTCAACCTACTACTCACATAAACAGGCAGCCATCAAACTGGGATTTTGTACCATGAAATTTGAATTTTCCTCGCTCCTCCCAAAGAACGATTTGAACTGCACCTTTAAAGGTGCAACTACCCATCTTCAGCCTCAACTCTACTACTCACAATACCATCAACCTGTGATTTTGGTACCATTAAAATTTGAATTTTCCTGAAAATCCTTCCCCATTATGATGCTACCAGCAAAATTTTAGTGGTTTACAGTTCTCAGATATTATACAGTGAACTATGTTGCTATTTTACCAAGGGGGTGAAACGCCATTCAAACCATATCTTCCGTGCTTGGTCGCTGACCCATTTTGAATATTGCACGGATAATTATCAGTTTTGGTGCTTGTAACACACACATACTGTCAATTCGATACAAACAATCCGCCGCCAAATATCAGTTGTTGGATGTTGGTTGCTATTGGGTGGTTAAATTTTCCTACCCATGTCCACCAACGAATGAAATGACCCATCATTCGGCTTGATTAAATAACCAATGGCCTCAATGAATACATCTTTTCACCCTAGCGCGCATTGCATTAATGATAAAAAGAAATCTGAAGCACATGAATCCAGTACCTCTTAGTTACACCTGGCCACCTCTACACATACATTAATTGTATCACTACCGATTAAGTGTATATGCAAAGCGTTAAGCGGCACCCACAGTATGTGGAGAAGCGGAGGCAGCCATTGGTTTCTATTGTTGGTACGCTAGGTTTTCTTTGTGGTCGCAAAACATGCGAGAGGTGAATTTCTAAAGATTACTTACCTTTTTGCCTCTCTATCTATTAGAACCCCGCTTTGCTATTTACTATATACACAATTACCTGCTCACATTAAATAGTAATTCGGATTCAAAATTAATTTTGGAATATATTATGTTGGCAATAGCCTTTAATTCTCAAGTTAGTATACATTTTTTTATCTTTCTTGAAATACTACCATCTGTAAAAATCATATCTTGAAATAGGAATTGCACCTTATGGATTAACAATTTTAAGGTGTCACATGGAAGAGATCAAAGTAAGAAATTCTCTCTCAACATATTTTAAAAGATCTTGTTGTAATTAAGGTTTAGCATTTTTTAATGGAATAACTTCATTTCTCCTCATTATTTACAAAAAAAGAAAAAAAGAAAATGTAAGCTATAGCTTATTGAAATTTCCAAGAGTAGACCAGTGAAGACTGATCTCTTTATTGAACCAAGTTTTCAATTCAGTAGATCTGATTTCATAGTTATTGATCTGGTCTGGGAATAATAGCTGATATCCAACCTTCATCATTCTCACTATTCCTCAATTATTATTAAAATTCATTTAATCATATTCCACAATTATTTCCTCTGGATGTTGAAGCTGTAAAGCCTTATTAACGGTCCATGGCCCGATCGCTATTGCCTCATCCCCATTTTTACCGGAAGGTGGCCAGAATTTGGTATCAGAAAACAGCTACTATTTTTTCTCATTTATCTTGGCTAAAGGCTGTTGGTTTGGAAGTTTATGAGTGAAAATATGCCGCCACTTTGTCGACCAATATTAATTATACAGAGTACTCTATGGGGATTACAAAATCACGTTTTTAGCTCGCATACATATAAAATGGGTTTGAAATATCGGCGTGATCTTTACAAATGGGTTTTTGGGGTGAAAGCCATTCTATCAAGATAAAATTGATGATTTAATTGGGGGTATCCCCCTTAAGTATAATGAATAGGGTTGTGGGTGTATCTTCTCTCTGCAGTCAGGGGATGTTGCCAAAATCACATTCACTCCTAACCCACACCTTAAATTCAAAGATCACCACTGAAATGGAATCTTGGTTCCACCATTTGCCATTATATACAAACACACCCATTCAATTCTATAACGCTTTAAACCACTTCACAGTCTCTGGTAATGTGCTCCATGTTGACACAATGTACTCGGTATTCTGCTAACATTATCATTAAATAAAATAACCATGTTTGGTCATTGACTCATACTTCAGGTTATGTAAATGATTAATGCAAGCTTCTGTGGGGCAATGCAGTTTGACATGTTCCATGTCTTGTCTCAGCCGCCTATCCCCCAAGAGGACGAATGTTAACAGTAATTCACCATCACTGCCTGAACATCCAGGACTAAGGGCAATGATTGAGAGCATCTTGAATCCTGTCTTGCAGTCTTGAAATACATGCACTCTCAGTGATTCATGCCAACGTCAAAATACTTGACATTTGCAGAGGAATACACACTAAAAAACAATGTGGTCATTTTCTGGGGGCAGTAGTCAACTATGCACACTACTCTCCGAAAATGGTTCAATCTTTGACACACTAAAATGTTTCCAAACACTTTTTTTCATGGTCAAAATTGACCACTATTTTGGAGTAAGTGTGCATAGTTGACTACGGACCCCCGAAAATGCCACAAAAAAACAATTGTTTTTAGGTTGTAGCTAACAAATGAAACGCAAATCTATAGATTCTCATCAGTTATGTTTTGCAACTGAAAAATTTAACAGCAAGGAAAGAAAGTAGTACTCAAAGATATGAATGTCCATTCAATTACGTGTTCGCAGTATAGGTGTTCACATACGGACAGTAATGACTAAAATATTCCGATTTTGCCCTTATTAGGTTGCTGCCAGTCTTGGCATTTGTGTAGGGCTTTAGGATACTTATACTTGTCACATAGACATGCAAAATTGATTTTTGATTTTTTTTTTCAATTTATTGATTTACAAAATCACTGACATGCCTTTAATGACTGTTAAGGGTGCAACCAAGATAGTTTCGTCATATTAGTGATTTCATATAAGATAAGACCCCCAATAGATTTCTTTCCTTGTCTTTGGGGTTTTACCGAAATGCGTTTTTAGTGACAACAAAATGCAATTGTATTTCCCTTAATTTCACATATCAAACATAAGCGGAAATTTTTCTTTGCTCCATACAAAATTAGAAATTGCACGATTTTTTGTCCACGGAAATGTTTTTCAGTTTAATCCTTTCACATGGGAACATTTCTGATAGAAAGCATTGCATTAGTGCAAAAATTAGATTAATTCACATTTTTAGGGACACCGGTATTATGTGAAAATCTCTCGTTTATCGTTTTAAGTCTAACTCCTCACAGATTGTAGATTAAGGTTACGTTACCTTAAGCTTGCCCAACTGTAGTCTACACTATGTCCGAATTATACCTATTGCTATAAAACTTTCTAATTTTAATCACACCCATCCCTACAACTTTACTCATTCCAGTCCATTTTACGCAGCACTTTTGACATTAACATTTACCCTAAAATTACGTGCAAATTCAATCAATCGATAGATGTTAGCGAACTTAACACCGGCACGTCAGCTCAATTTTGTCTATTTAGCATCAAATAGCAGCCACTATCTCTACCACAAGTGCTGTTTTCAGCTAGGATTGCAGCACAGAAGTACCCATAACGTATTCCACGAAGTACCCTACTAGGCATCACCACCAGGCATGATCTGTATTGCAAAGCCATGGGTTCCCAAAAAACCGGCAAAACCAGTGTTTATACTAGATGACCTACTAGTTTTTGTTTGGTATGATTTTACGGATCCAGAATCCAGGGACTTGTTTTGGTTTATATCACACAGCATATACATCCCTGAACTTTGACCTTAAGAATGAGGCTGCAACAGCTTTGTGTTTTGATCACTGGTGTGTCGTAACAAATTAAGGCCTGAGAAAAACAGTTTTTAAAAATGTAGAGCTGTATCTTTGATGTCTTGGTCAAACAAGCATAACTTTTTTTTTTTTTCTTATCTTTCTTTAAAGTAAGAATATACCAAGCTGCTTCTTTCCACTTCAGTCCCTCCAAGCACCTCCTTGCTCCAAGTATCTCAATGAAAGAGTCCTCTTTCAACAACACAAAGTGCTGTGCATACTCCATCACATTGCATATTACTGTAGTTGGTGAACTCAAAGGGCTTCTTCAAATATGGTTTATGTCAAGCTACTATGAGGACTATCACCTATATCTTACATGATCTCTGAATTGGCCCTCACGACATGATATTATACAATATTTGAACTGCTATGTGGGCATGGTTGAAACTATAGGCCCCAAGGTGATCCCGAAACCACTACTAGGCCGAGGGTGCATAGTATGGTTACGAGATCACCGAGGGCCTATCGTTTCAACCATGCTCCGAATAAAAGCAGTCAATATTTTGTTTTATATACCGAATATATAGATTTTTGTCATAACAACAGGCCTATATCAATGTGTAAGCTCATGAGCGGTCGGCCATGTTGTCCATGGCGTGCATGCATGGTTTAACAACTTTGTGTAACTTAGGGTCCCAAAACCTTGTCAAGAATTAGCAATACAACCTTTCTTGTGTTGAGGACGTGATGTTTTGGCAGTCCAAAAACGGATCGCCGTAATCGACTTCCTTGCGCATTTTGTTTTGTCGGCACGATGTGTACAATTTTTCCTTGCATCTACCGACTTCATCAACTTTTACAATCACCACTTCAAGCATTTCCTAAGCACGATGAAACACACACACAATCACGCCTCAATGTGAATAATTCAACTTATATTCTGTACACATCACCTATAACACAATGTTAACGTCTCTTGATTTATGCAGAAAACTTTGGATCTAGGTGCTTATCACCGGTCGAAACTCGTTTGGCCAGCGACCCGTCAAACCTGCGTGCCGATGCCATGGGCGCAGCCAATTTAATTTCCCAAAAGCAAAGCGCGACGCCGGGCGCTGGCGCTATGACAGTTCCCTGTCAACAACATCAGAGGGGAATAGGTTTCAGTACGCGCAGTACCAACAACCTCAAAGCAATGATAGGCCTACTGAAGCTGGCGTTCAGCCATTTCCTTGCTCTTGTTTTTGTATCCCCGGTTTGTATCCGACTTTACACTACAGCACTGACTCCCCACATACGAGTAAACAAATACGGTCTGCTTATATTCATCTCTTAACCAGCTTCAATATGTACCTCATACATATGGAATGGATATACGTCTACAGCATGCCCTATGTTGGAAGAGGTGTCCAAGGTCTAGGTCATGACTGAGATGCCCGCTCTCCCAGGAATAGTTCATTTTTGGTTCATCATCTTGAAGCTAGTTGAATTTTATGGCCTCCAACCTTTTAACCAATCATGAGGACAGGGATCTATATAGAGGGGGGGGGGGAGGTAATATAAAACATGCATACCTCCTTTGAATAACCAATCAAAATGCCCTATCTGTTACGCAACTTTTTTTTAAGAAAATCATATACTTTTTTCCATCATTTTAAAAACATACAAAGATATTGCAGTACCAAAATGGGAGGATGCGTACAACTGGAAATAAAAGCTTGTAAAATGTTTGTACCCCCTTGCATAAACAATATCTAAAATCAAAATATTTTCTTCTCATTCCTGATTTGGCTTAATTACCCTAACCTATGGAATTACCATGTACTTATCTGGTTTTTGTCCATGGTGTTAAAGGTGGCTCTACCCGATTTCAAAACCATATATTTTTCTATATATATCTATATATATATACGTAAGGACAAGGTCATCACCAACTAACTTTAATTCCAAAAATCCGACATACTAATTCTAATGTAAGCATATTGCATATATCAATAGCCCATCGAGTATCGGACACGCTATTTCCGGTTACCCATAACCCTATTTTGGCCGTAGCATCATAATGGGGAAGAATCCAGTCAATATATTTTTACAGATAAGAATGATGAAACAAATACAGCGTTTCTAATGGTGTAACAAAATCACTTGATTGATGGTGTGAAAGGTGGGTCCAAGGCTAATGATTGGGTAGTTCTCCTTTAATCGAATCCCCTAAAAAACTTCCAAGCCTTGTTTACATCCCAACTACTGTTTTTTTTCTGTAGCATGGAATTCACATTATGATCTTGATATACACAAAAAAGACAGAAAATTGTGTGCAAACCATTCCTGTCTATTACAGGATACATTTTCTTTGCCCTGCAATCATTTCCGATTCTTTCTGAACCCCTTTGCGTTTATGCTATTCTCTATTCTCCTATAGCATTGGACCAATTGGCCCAGTAAAAAAATTTAGCAATTACTTTCTTCTAGGAGTACTCCTGTAGAGATTTATTACTGAGAATATATTCCTTGAGACCAGATGTCCACCCTTGAGATTCCATAAAACAAGGATTCTAGACCTGCGATTACCACTGATCGTAAGAATTCTCTGACGGAGTATCCATCACTCTTGTGAGAAAAAGAGAATGAACTACACGACGAGAAGGTAATGACAGATGGGAGAAATAATCAAACCCCAAAGGTCACATAAATCCTACTCACAAAGGTCATCGGTTTACAACTGTATTGGAAATAATCTGTGTTGTGTAATGATGATGTTTTCCTAAAGGTAACACGAACAGAAAGCACAGGCAATTGAACAAAACAATCCCATGTTCCTTCAGAAAGCCATAGATTGGAAGAAGCAGAGGTCAACTTCAAGATAGAACCGATTGGAGCAAATTGCAGCATCTGAAAACTAATATAATAGCAATTGTAATGAGTTACTACTTTGTCTAAACTTTAGGCTTCAAGGTTATTTTTTAAGTCCTTTGTCAAAGACCCTCACATTTGTTTTATATCTTATGTTTTTTATGAACTGACATTTACGAATTGAAAGATTTTTACATCTCGAACCACACTTGTTTCTATTTTAAACTACCTTAAAACAATAGAAATAGCGGTGCCCAAATAGGTTGTCCGATTATGTGGTCTAAGCTAAGAGAGCACTATAAGATCCTTAGTGGACCCCTGAATGACCTTTGAACCTCCTCAATTGTTACCCATAGACCCCTTTGTCTCAATGTATGGAGCATACAAGTATGGAACTTGATCCATCACTGCACAAAACGCTACTGTAAGTTGAAAAAAGTGTCACTAAAAGTGTACACAAGCAATATGACCCTAAATTACCCTGAATTATCTTTGACCTCATCTGTTACCCCACAATAAAACCCTTTTTTATGAATCTCTGAACTATGACAAACGTTTTGTGGGTTGTGATGTACTTTTTAACCAAACAGATAACAGGACTCTAGTATAACTGCACAAGTAATCACACAAAGGCTTCCAGGGTTCCAAATATCCCTGTTTCTAATCTGATAATGCGGGTGGTTGGCACAAGGTGGACGACTGGCGGAGAATATCTCCAAAGGGTACTCTTTAAAAAATACCTGTCGCTTCAGAGTCACACATTCCATAAATTACTGTATCAACCTTATTCACTCAAACAACAAAATCATAATCACTTGCATGTTCCAACACTTTGGCTCATGAAAAAACTGAACGGTAATCATACATGAAATGGGTCCCCCCTCGATCTACCTGACTAATGTAACAATTTAGGAGATGTTTGATCCCAGACCACCAATTGGTCAACTCTGTACTGATTTACAAATCCACGCTCGTCAAATCCCAATGGGTTAGTAACATTAACACGTCCATAAACCAGTGTCCAAACCTCAATGTCTGACTTTCTTACCAAAGTCTTTATTAATTCCATTCATGGATTATATTTGTAGCCTTAAAATGTATGAAATAGCTATAATATCTCAACTATGAGCTGATGTATTGTGTTTAGTGTGCATATAGCATTGTCTGTGATATGTTGGTATAACCTTAGGCCAGTATGAGTGTGCCAATGTATCACTTAAGTCAAGCTTTGTTTTTTCTATTAAAGGAAGATTAATCCATTATAAGTTGTCACCCCTTTTGCCTGAAAAAATGACATGATTTGTTCCGGGTTGATTCAAATCATGTTATTCACTTTTGGTCAAAACTGAAACTGAAAGGGGAAAATACAAAATGGTTTGGATTTGTGTTTTTATTAAGTTGCATAGCTCAAAAATTTTACAAGCTAAGCAAGTGGTGTAATCAATTCCCATATTCGGAGTGAGGTCCATAGAAATCCATTGTGTCATATGGGATATAATAATAAAATAATGGGAGGTAATTAGTTCTTAGACCATTCTGAATTATAATACTATACATTTAATCAGAAATGTACATGTAAATCTTGTTCATGCTTACCCCGAGGGCATAAAGCAGCAATTTCCATTGGTTTATTCAAGGGTTAAAATGATGAACCAAATCATACCGATAGAAAAGCTTTAAGCATATCCAATGTCTACTTTGATTGGTTATCAGAGGGTCATATCATGTTATATCACGTAATGAGTCAATCAGTGATACCGTGAGAAAGGTTTTTTGGGGGGAATAGTTTTTCCGAATATTCCTTCTTTGGATTACCACTCACCTTGTGACTTAAGATTTAGTTCAGCCCATTCCTTATACAGTCCACCTCGTTTTATCCGGCCACCAATTTATCCATCCTTCTATTAATCCGGCCGGCGACTGGCGGCCGAATGCGCTTGGCATGGTGATTTTTTTCTATTTTTTTCCTTTAATTTTTTTCGTTAACCACCGATGTTTTCCCGTTGAACTTGTAGCCTATGATAATGACTTGTACCATGGAAACTAGGGCTTCCCACATCCTTTTATGGGTTCGTTTTCTGGGGAAGTTCTCGCTACAACGAGGTCAATCGGACTACATCCCTAAAAAATCATAGCTACGTGCCACCAGACCGTGATTAAAAATGCGCAATCAAAAAATTTTCGGCCCGAAACACAGGCCCGATGGCATCATATTCTACGCGGTCAATTTAACCATACAAAACACCATACCACAAACAATGATTGTGCCATCTAAGCCACTAGAAAGGAACGATAGAGCATCAATAAAATCGAAAAAAACGGATAATGAAAAAAAAGTAAATAAATAATTATTTTAGGTTTTTTCTTTTTTTAACAAATTTTTAATTAAAAATTTACGTGCGACTCATATCTAGAAACACCTTTCCAAACCCGGAAGTCATTAGCTCAATACTTGATCGGCCTATTCCCAGACTCCAAAGGTTGCACATCTTTGCAGCCTTTGTAACACAAGCTTGTATGATGGAAATTTCTGTTTTTTAACAGGGATTTAGATCCCTTATTTCATGATTTACAATCTGTCTCTTGGGGATGCGAAACTGTTACGATGCGTGTAAATGTCCGGTTTTGACATCAACGCGGCGGGCCGACTAGTAAAAAGGCAATGATTGGCCATTCAGACAAGGCTGAGGGAATTGGACAGACGAGCGATCTGGACTATATCCAATTAGACATATAGCAATAATTGAAATAACTGCAAAAAACAATGTGGTATAATTCGCTTTTATTCTCACTATTGCCAGTTTCATATGATTCATTAAACACCATCACAATTGTTAGTTTGTTATAGCAATGTATAAATAATTGTCACACACTTAATCCCCACTGAACTTCACTGTTTAGCCTGTGTTTGAGCATCAATCGCATATCCGGCCAAGTCGCATATCCGGAGGAGCGCCGGTCCCGACGTGTCCGGATATAATATAAACGAGTTGGACTGTATAGCAAACCTTCTCAAACAGCAGTGATGATCAAAGGCGTTGGCTTCAAATTTTCTCAATATTTCCAAATGCTCTGTCATAATATCGGGTGTTGGATTTGGAATTACAGGGGGTGAGTGCATACATTGACATTCTCTCTTTGACAGTTAATACAGGTAATGACCAATGTTGACTCCCAAAATTCAGTGGTTTTGTGATATTTAGGCAAATGTCGGTTTAGTGGGTCATATGTAGACCAGAACTTTTAGGGGGCTCTAATTAGACAAAAAACGTTAGGGGACAATTTTTTGGAAAAGTGCACTTAAAAACTTTGTTTAGGGGTTTTAATTTTGAACACCAGAAAAAAAAATGGAAGGGAGATGCCTCAAACAAATTGGTCTAAGCCGTATACCGCCATCATATCTTAAGCCCCCTCAAAGAAACCAAAGGTGCATAACAACAAAGCTTGCAACAGAAATCAATTGGTCATTCTAACATATGGGCATACACAAGCCCATAACGAAGCACAGCACTAAGAAAATTTTTAACCAAAAACCTTTAGGGTGTTGGCAACTTCTGGATCATAGGCCAAAAGTAGACCGATCCTGTCCCCTAACCTAGCTGTAGGTCATGATGTGTACGGATGGTATTGGTACCGGTGTCCTCCTTCACTGAACCCCACAGGCCTCGGTCAGTTTAGGTGTTTTTGGGTTGGTGTTAAGGATCTCACGTGTGAGAGCTCTGTGTGATGCATTCTGGGAAACTGGCTCTCCCCTAGTCATGAAAGCATAATGTTGTACGTTCAAAATTCATGCATGTCTCCCTTGGAGCAAATAATTGTGTTATGAATTCTTGTAGCACGGGGAATCTTCAATTAGCCCAAATCCTAAATGAATGCAAATTTCGGTTTCCAAACCTTTCATAGTTCATATTTAATAATTCAGAATGCTTATACCCCCAATTCCCATGTACATGCATTTGTTTTGTTTCTGCCCACACGTGCCTCTCACTCACATGCAGGAAGCAGATTTCTTTTGAAAGGTAAACCGAGTATGAATTTCATATTTTTTTCCTCTATTAACCCCATGAGAACATTCTCCTGATTGGCTACAAAGCATTTAATATACTAGGTCAAGAAATCTGATTCAGTCCAAACTAGGCTATACTAAAATTTTTTATTTTTTTGCAATTTTATAACCACAACTCATCATTCACATGCTCCACATATGTACTCTCACCACTTGGTAGAAAAAAAATACCACATGCATTTTAAACCCTACAATAACGTTATAAACGAAAAGGGTCCCCATCGTTCTCACCTATATTGTTTTATTATGTAAAAATATTAATATTTCCCCACTAAAGATTGAGATTGAGCGCCCACCCGCCATAACCCGTTTACATGCACAAAACCGTCCAAAATAAACAAATAGCTAAGTAAACACACCTGCGGGGCTGCTGTTAATAAAAACCAACTTGATAGCCGGTACAATGTCCCCCTGAGGTAACTGACTGTTTTTTTCTGCCTCGGAAGTGGATACTGATCACGGTAATTAATGAGGTGGGTACAAGGTTCCTGATATCTAATAAATACACATGCTCTCTATACACACTTTTCCACATGAACATAAATCATTGGGGTGTGTAGTCAATTGGACATGTTTAGCAATAAAATATTGTGGTGTGTTCAAAATGCAACAATGGCGAACTGAACCAGTTCAACTTGAACAAAAATATTTCCTGATGGTAAAATTAAATGGGCTAGACAGTAAATAGACTGTGTTTTGCTTGAACATTTTTTTCCCATTCCATTCAGCATAATTATATTATACCCTCAGAGACATTTAACAGAGGAGTCGTCCCATTTCCTGAAAATCAAAAAATTGAACCGACGGAAGCCAAATTTTAGGGAAAGTATTTTCTTGCCCGAGTTTGGGGTACAAGACCTCTCTCTAAAAAATAAATGGGTCACTTTCAAAAAATTGGGTTTTTGATGCAGAATCTTAATACTTTGATCTCAGAGAAATTAAAAAAAAAAACATTTCCAGATTTTTTTTATTATGGCCCCAAAAAATCTGGCAAAATTTGGAAAAAGTTACATATCTGTAACCCTTCTCCAAATTTGACTAATTTTCCAATCCCATTTGCAGGTTATCACATAAGTTATAGTGACAGACTTAAATTGCAAGATTGGATGAGTTCTGGTCATTTAGGTCACGATAAATTCATGTGAATTCATTGGAAGAATTAATGTGCGGAAGACACTATACCTTCTCTGCTCTAATTGCTATAGCGTGTGTTTTAAAAGCATTAAAATAAATGTATACTGGTGGCGGGAAAAGTTTATGTCTAATTATTGCCATTCATTCACACGATGGATTGGAAATTATAGTCATTAAATGCCAAAATCTAACATTTTAGATAACAATTTTGAAGGAAACAATGATAGATGAAAAAAAAAAATCATTGATAAGGAAAGTCAGACAACTGCATTTTTATGAGCAGTATAAAAATTGAATCAACTCGACTATAACAAGGTGAACCAGAGGAGGAAATTCAATAAATAGCACGGTCAGTTAGACTATGCATTGAAAATTAAGGCACAATGGTGAATATTCTGCCTCAAGGACCTATCAAACCTACCACTTGCTAACTATTTTATCCCCACTTATACAATGCACATCTACTTATACATCCTGTCATGGCCTATCAAATGGAAACGATTCCTTACTAAGGAAAGTGATGAACTGTTTATAAAATATGTGGCTATGTCTTTTTGTGAGTTGTTACAAATCATAACAAAGTATTTGTTTTCTGCTTAGTTTGTGGGGAAAATACGCTTAGGGCCAGTAATCGCTTTCTCTTACAAACTTGATATCATCAACACTCAAGGTGGGGAAGGGGGTCAAATGGAGAGGAAACAGTAAACAGTTGTATTTAGTAATTACCAATTTTTAGAGGACATGATCCCTCAGAGGTATAACCAACCGTGACTTTTAAAATACTCTACTACAAGGTACCCTTGAAATGGACCAAAGACTCTTGGGGGACTCTCAGGGGTTACCATAGTGATGTTGTACTCTTCAAAAACTATTGTACATGAGCAGACAGCGTTAAAATGCCGTCCGAATGGCACATATTCTGAGACCGTCAAAGAACACGAGGGTTCTAGAACAAGATCATTTTTTTATTACTGTTCATATACAAAATTCAACTGCAAGTATTTAGTACTCGGTTAAATCCGGGCAAGGGCCCCAGTGACCCCTAGCAGGATTTGAATCGGAAACCTTCAGACCAGCAAAAATAATACCTAACCAAGTCATCCATGATCTCCACAGTGGGGTCCGTGGGGGTGCTATGATCATCATGC
>JAMKCH010032590.1:0-21887 GCA_023653785.1 Ophioderma brevispina
GAGTAATGTTTTCCCTCTACTATGATTTTACCTGGCGCTGCCCATGGCACAGTCAGCAGATAGCGGTGTTTACGCCTTCAGGAGAAAGTATCAACTACCAAAGCAAAACACCTATAAATTGCTCGGGATAACCTAAATCTACCAATTTTACTCAATTGACTTCTTTCAAGCTACACTAAGTGAGTTCACCCCACACAGACAAAGATTGGACAGAATACATGCGTGTGAATCCGATTGTTGGAATGGACGTACCATGATGTTATGGCAGATTATACGACAGTGTTGTATGTGCCGTACTGTAGGCTTTATGATAAAGGGTATGTATAGTAAAGAGTAGAATGTGTTTCATAGTTCTGGACAAACGTTCTTTGTACTAGTTCAAGTAATCAATGATAAACTAAATCGAAAATTGAAAAAAATCTTAAAACATCAGGTTTTTGCATGTTGGCAAACAAGTAATAGGTATCCCAACATAGCTCTACAAGTGATAGACTGAAAGAACCTTAATAGGACCAAATTGGATATTTAGTCGCTAGGTGGACAACCAGTTTCGGTTAACCTTTTTCAAGTTGCTTATGTGTGTGAACACCTTAACTCCAATTGTAACAAAGTCAGGTCATAGGTCATCCATAGACACTTGCATGTTATGGTTGTAAAGGTCCCAAACCTAGGTCCAAAGGTCTAAGAGGTAAACTTGTGCAGGAGAGTGAAGGAAAGGTAGATCCAAAGCATGGTGACATAGTGGTAACAAGACCGCTGTTGCTGAAATCAAAGTAGAAAAAATGATCTGATCTAAGAATTATCTATTAAAGGTACACAAACCAGTTGCTTCCCGGGAAAGGTTGCTCATGGGTGCCCGTCTGACTTCAGCGTTGGTTAATGAAACCCTTTATTTTACTTCCTCTTACTCTCGTGTTAGTACACATCTTGGGAAGTTATGACTACACGGAGCCAAACCCAGCTTTGCAGTACACAGATGAGCTCGCAAAAGTTGTTGTACAAACCAGCCGAATGCTAGTCAATGGATGGAACAAAGAATGGCAGGGATCCCAGTCGCCAAAATAGGGTGTGAGGTTAGATATATATCAAGAGTGTTTATTTTTTGATCCCCTAGGCGTAAAAAGCAGAGGGGGATATTGCGGGAGGGTGCGACATGTCCGTATGTGTATGTGGTGTGTTCCAGTTTGGTTAGGGTTGGTTAGGTTTTTTGGTTTTTGTTTTTTTAGGTCTCATTCGAAAAGTTTAAGTCCGTTTTAAACCAGACTTGGTGTAAGGTGCAATAGGGGTTCCTCATGTGTGGATGATGCAAAGGTCATGGACCAAGGTCAAAGGTCATCTGAGGTTCATGTCCAGACTGCCACTTGCCAGGGGGATGATGCAAGTTACTTGCTGTTTTTTGTAACTGGGTACCAAAAAAAGCAGCAATATTGCTGCAGATGCATGTAAGAAGCTGTTATATATGTGGTGGTTTTATTTTTACGTGATGTTGCAAATAAAACATGGAAATGTGGATCGAAGACACAAACATTTATGAATGTAAGAGACTTCAAATTATGCTTGAAAAAAATTGTGAAAAGTAAAAGTAATTACCAGGCATGAGAATCTTCAGGTTTTGCCTGAATTCGGGTTTTTTTTGATGCCTCAGATTTACACAATATTTTTTTCCTGTTTTAGGACCATTTAGCTCATTTTCTCACTTTTTAAGGTTTTTGTCCAAGTGGACTCTCGTGCCTAAGTAAACTGTAAGTAGTTTTAGTAAATTGAAGATTATTAAAAATTTCTTCACAAATTAAATGGCTGATAGAGTATTCTTGCAGTCTATACTTTGATTATCACCAATATGCAGGGGGAATTATCGGTGTTTTCTCACCTGCAAAAGTAAGCGAAATATACTGACCCCATGTCACCGAATCCTGCGCACCGCACAAAATACACACTTGTCTCTTGCAGTCTTGTGCTTACCTCATTCCATATCAGTTGGCAAGTTATGAGGGCCTGCCTTTGGTGGTAATCAAAGTATAGTTGAGGAATGATGTGAGATTGTGGTGGAAGAGACATGATATACTTCGTTCGGCCAGAAGTGTGGAGTGATGCCCTCGCTCGCAGCTATTTTGCATGTTGTAAATTCCAGTCGTTTAGATGCTGTGGTGAAGTCAGCTTCTGTATTAGCTAGAGTAGCGACCACTGATACATCGATTACCAGTGGGCAGATACAAAAGACCCATTGCTTTGTAGTTGAACTCATGTCAACTTTTATAGCAACACTAGGAATTTTTTGGCCATGAGGAAAAAATTCTTTTCGACTGGAACAGGAAAGAATTTTTATGTGCACACCACCAATGAATTTGGCGCCTCAACAGAATAAACTGCCATGTTGAGGGATGTGGTGGCAGAATATCAATTCATCCCAATTCAGCTTTGACGGTTGCCATGGCACCATATTGGTTGTATGACAAAAGGTCAAAATGGTAGTGACAGCAGTGTTGTAGCTTGTTTGGTCACTCCGCAACTGCCGGCATGAAGTTCACTTTAGTGTTTGATAAACACGTTTAAACGTGTGAAGCTGTGGAAACTTCCTAACCTTTGCCAGACAAAGTATAGAAGTGCAAAACAAGGAAAGTAGTATGTGTAAGTTATAAAATTAAAGATATTGTCATCATTAATGTTATAAAACACCGTAATGTTCAACAGAATGTTGCAGGACATTGCCTTGGTGACACCAATAGCTGAAGCTATGCAAAAACTACAAGTGCCAGTATGTGGTTATTTATTCAACTTAATTGTTATGTGATCACCAAAAGTTTGCAGAGATTTAAAAGTTGGGTAATGCAGGTTTTGAAACCAATGACTTTTAAATTGCATGTCTAGAAAACCACACTAGGATCCTTCAGCCAGATGTTGCTTAATAAAGGTTGGAGTATTCTCAGAACATCTTTGCCATGTTCGCCCATGTCTTAATTTTGATCTCTGAACTGAATTGTTCATTATATGTTATTTGTTTATTCTAGACCAAACGTAATACACCAGTGGCTATGGAACGACTGGAAACTAAGTATGCCTGAGAGTAGCATAAGGAAATCTTAATGATGCATGATTTGAACCAATGACTTGAAAGTAACCCGTGAAAGTGCTGACCAAAATAAAGGACCAGTGTTCTTTAAAAAAGTTAATGAGGGATTTAGATATTTGGTTTTAAAACTAAACTCTGAAGTTTTAGGATACCATAGGGTCTTTTGGCTAGAAAATAATGATTACTTAAATAATTAAGGGATTTTTAAAAAAGGAAAGAAAAACAAGAAATGACCCTGGCTTCTTGAAAAAAATTTGGAAAGATGTGCATTGAAGGTCTATACTTTATAAGAAACCAAGTTTCAAATGAAGTGGTTGAGTAAATTGATTTTATAGAGATTTATTAGGGGAGCAATAATAGCTGATGATCCTACCCTCATGAAACGGTAAATTGAGACAACTAGTGTTAATGTGCAATTGAACAGTTATCATGTTATCTGGTTTAAAGGAAATATGTCAAGATTTGTCAAGCTCAGTTGACTTACCATTCATAAAAATATGTACATACATCACGAATTCCCGAAAAAATTAATACAATTTGATGTAAATTAACAAATAGAGGCATTTTAATTTTTGCTTTTTTGACAACGAAGAAAACGGGCGGATTTTTTTCGCCACGGCTTCATTGATCAAAAGCCCCCAATTTTTGCTCTTCTCGTGGCGTCAAAGTGATGACCAAAATCGTGTTTGACTCGAATGTTATTGCTGACACTGGTAAGATGAGGATTAATGAAAGTAATAATAAAATTTGAAAATAAGTTACAGAATGACATATTTTTTGTGTCTTTTGTGTGTTTTTAATTATATTGATATATAAAAAACACATCGGATCGCAGTGCACAGGGGGGGTTTAGGAACGGACCTTTTGCGATTTGGGGCGTTGGGATGCAAACAGTAAATTGGAGGAACTGCTACGTGCCATTACTATGTAGCCGTTGTCTCAGTTATTACATTACAAAAATCTCTCTTAAAACCCAGTTTTCAATACATCTTAGTAATATCATGATTAATAAAGGATAAATATTGACTTCAAAATCCGTCGGGATTAGTGATTAATCCCGCTGGCAAATAGTTGCATTCCAATAACGGTCATTTAGATTTTGTGACCAGGCCTAGACCTTAGGCAAGTCTGAGTGTAACCGTCCGAATAAGAGTACTAGCGGCCCTCCTACAAAGTTACTTAAGTCTTGAAAGGACTAGCACTCGAGTCGCGACGGATGTTTGATGACGATTGAATCAGGCTGTTGCTGTTAGGATGGCATGTCCTACCCCTGGCAGTTCACGGAATGGAAGTGGCAACAGTGCCGATATTGATGGGTCTCACAACGAGGTAAATTATGGATGGTCATCACGTTGACGTCCCATTTGCTGCGATGTGGATTTGTCGAATTGTTTTCGAGTAAGATATTGGGCGGAGGAAATTAAAAGGCAAAAAACTCAACAAATGTGGGGACATTTCATTATTTGGATTACTATGTTTAAGATACGTTACTTATAGCTTTCCATCCATACCAATTTTCATGACATATTTACTTAAAGGTACTAACCGGCTAATTTTTATTTAAGTATGTTTTAAAAGATGTCGTTGCAGTCTGAAAGAAATAATATTCTAACTTTCAATATAGATGGCCTTATGAGCAGAATGATTAACTCATAAATGTTTGCCTATGTCTTTAACAGGTTCAATCTTTGACTTACGTTTGGTCATGGACAGAATGGTGGAAAATTAAAGGGAAAGATATCTACTTAACATACCATTTTCTAGGTGAAATTTTGTGTAGAAACTGAATCTGAAATAAAAATGCATAATTATAACTTTGAAAATTTTTCCCCCATAGCACTGTTTAAGGCATATTTCTGCCGAAGTCTCATATTTGAGCAAAATCGTTGCAAAAAAAAAATAAGTCCTTCAAAACCGGGACTCTCGGGCCTAAACAAATATAAACATTGACTAGAGGGGAGGTATTGGCTATAGCAAGTTTTATATTGTAGCATTAAACATCACAGTGTGAGGCTATTTTTTTTGCGAAGGCCTTTATTTTTTCACGCCCTCCGAAATGTTAGGGGTAGGGGGGTAACATATTACTACTTTATTTGTTTTAAGCTCAACTTAGTCTTCAAGTTTTGATACACTATTTAGATATTGAAATGTACGGAACAAAAGACAACAAGAAGCCATCACCAATAGTTCATACCATTGAGGAGTTATGGGCTTTTTCAATCACAAATTGGGAGAAAATTGCATTTTTCCCGAATCAATTGTCACCCTGACCGCAAAAATAAAGAATAGATGATCCATTTAGATTTGAATATACAAATGTACCCCTGTCACATGATCAGCATAAAAGAATTAGTACATACTATGTAGTTTCATGTTCATTCATACACTCCAGGAAATTAGCAAAGTCAAAAATTTTTGTCACACGAAAAACGGCCATATATTTTGGTAAATTGGCCCAAAAAACTCCTGAAATTTTTCTCCAAAATCAGTGAAAAAATATGGGGTTTTTTAGTGCCCAAATCTGAAAATATATGACGGTTTACCTTAGAAACATTAAGTAATCAAGAATTGGACTGTTTTCACCCCTAAATATTTTTTTCACACCCGTGTCCGGCAAACGTAAGCAAAGCTTGAACGCTGTCCTATGGAGGTCACATGTTCGGCATTGATGACGCTTCGCTCGGCATTGGAGACGTTGTATGACTTTGTAAATCAATAGATAAAAACAGGTTTCCTGGTAGAAATCGGATATAAAGTGTGTCAGACGAAAAGCAGTAAAGTAATGATCGATTTAATTAAAAACTGGGGCGGATTCTTCAACAGAATATAGATGAGGTGATGACATCAATGTTTACCCAAACACAAGTTAGCACCTGTCTACTGACATTGGAGAGGTGCTAGGAGTATGCCATGCAGTACAGCATTCAAAGCCTTATCACGACCTGATTTTGAGCACGGAATTTAAAAGCACAAGCCCGCAGTTGTGCATCCAAATAATGGCCGGGGGCCGTGCGTGTTCGTTCCGGCGTTGACGTCACATGTCGACTCATCTGTAGCCTGAAAAGGTTTGGTGATGGCATTCACTAGTCTTCACTTATTGCAAGACACCTATTTCCTTTCTTACATCATGATTTCAATCTTTCTGTGGGCCGATCAAAATGGCTTCAATCATACAGAAGATATATAAGCGTTTACTTTGATACACTTATAGTGTCATTTTTTATGACTGAAAGACATTCATTTGAAACTAAAATGTATTTATAATATGTTGAAGCGTAATTATATTCGCCTGGCATTTCGCTGAAGGACTTCAAAATGTATTCTTATATTATAAAGGTCATGGTTATAAAGGTAATATAGGGTTTATGTGCAGTTGGACACTACCAAGATAGAGTAGTGGGGGGTGGCAAAATTGCCCACTTTTAGATGAAAAGTTATTTATCTTTACTGATAAGCAGCAATATCTTATATATATTTTTGCCAACATACCGTAATGTCTTTCCAGGACTGCCCCATACCCCCCAAGTTGGCCATTTTACATGTGAACATAAATCTGAGAATGAGTATTTGTGGCAGCTTACAGGCAGACTGGCAGACGATGGTGACCACATCTCATTCAAATAGCAACTAACCCAAAATGTCAAAATTAGCTACAGCATATAGACTGCAAAAATAAACCTTGTAGTGGGGTTCTTTCTTCAGCTCTAACAGTTTTAGAATAAGAAAACATTCCTTGGCAACATATGAAAAATTTAGAATTTTTTGTCAAAATTACGGTTTATGTGTTAAACCAAGGGCGACGTCTAAATTTGGGATTTCTTGGCCACCGCATGACATTAGAGGTAGAAGACTTTATAAATGAATGTTATTGGGACATGAAACTAAGTTAGTTTTAGACAAGGTTGACATATATTCACGGCCAGTAAAATCGGAATGCTGATAATACTTATTTCCAACATAATTTTTATTCTGTGTGGAGCAAAAATTGGTATAGTTTGAATTAAATTTTGAACAATTTTGTCAGCAGACATCTTTGATTCCAATATCTATAATACTCTTACGTCTGTCTCTGTCTTTCTGTCCACTGTTATTCTCGGAGATTACATGTCGTATAGTCCTCAAATTTTGGGTGGGTGTAATGTAACTTGGGCTGAGCCAGAACAACTTTGCATTTCCGGGAGTGCTACTAATCCTGAAAGCGATTAGTTACGAAAACCTGTTTTCAAACAAGTATATGAAAAACTTTACATGGGTCAAGTTGAAAATGTAATCACGAAAGCTGGGTAAATGCGAAACCCAGGTAATTGCCTAGTGTAAAAGAATTCCAACAGATGTTATGCACATTACTGGCTAATTCTATTGTTCATTGAAAAGAACAATCAGGATGCTCTATTGTAAGTATATGAATGTAGTTAAGTGCATCATGCCTGTTCCAATTTTAATGGCCGTGTGTGTATAGGGTTTTGGGGATGGTGATAATGTGTGTGAAAGGGCAATTATTATGCAAGGTTGTCACACAAACGCTTGCCATTTTGTTAAAATCAGTGTACTTGTATTCTAAGTAGTGACAGGGGTAAGACTGTGTCAGTCTTAGATTCTGGGCTTATTCTCAAAAGACATTTATTGTAGCTCGCCTAATTGGACTTAAACATGCTTACCATTACACACTTATGAAAGAAAGTTTAGTACTCTTGTATTCCATGTAAGTCTGTGTGTGCTGGTATAACTAACTAGTCAAGGGTTCAAACACACGTACAGCACTGTCGGGAAATTCAACATGCCTTTAATTTTTTTAATGTGAAATGCACATCTTCATAAGAAGAATTCCTATGATACTATGTTAGATTCATCCTTTGGTTGACCTTTTGTTGACCTTAGATTGATTGAGGGCAATTCCAGTCTTGCTACCCTTGTCGTGGTTTGAAATCTGTTGCCGGTTTCTTGTTTTGAAGGGCTTTCCCTCATCAAGTGAGGGTACTCCCTATCTTTATCGAGAACTTTAATATTGTCCCAGTCAATTGATTGGTGGGTTTTCCTTCTGTGTTCAAAACAGCTGATGGATTGTGGCTGGGGGCAGTAGATTTGTTTAATTTGCTCACCAAGTCGACAGCAAATCAATGCACAACGCCTCATTATTTCCCAGTAATTGATGTGGGAATGGTGCCCTTACGTGAAACTAGGAGTTATGTTGAGTGGTGTGTGGTTTAAAAGTGGACATGGGGATTTTTAAAATGCTTAGTTTTTGCTTCCAAGAATGATAGGGTGGTGAAGGGTTTACTTTGAAATTTACAACCCTCAGTCTCCCGAGGGGGGAGTGGTTGACATGTTCGAAGCCCATTTACAAAAAAACCCCAAATGCCAAGGGCTGAATGTATATGCTGTAATGCTTCCCTTACTGTGGACCAGTAACTGTCATCATTACTCTTTGATACACTGAGTTTGTAGTTAGTGGTTAAAGACAGCACTGACATATTTAAGACAGCCTAAGATTGGTGAAGTGACTCTCATGAGCGATCCATAATAAATACTGAGTCTCAAGCTGACAGAAGTAACTTGGCTTTGAGATTTCCAATGCTGTCTTTGATGGCTTGGAAGGTGATTTTCAAAGAAGCTCTGTCTTGGCAGTTTTTTGTGATATGATTGTCACCGAGATACCTTCATCCATTATCACTGTTGTCAGATAGAAATCATAGCATTGATATCATGTGTAGAGTCAATGCACATCTTCAATTCATTACCAAGAAGCCTCTTAACTTCATATAGAAGTCCCATGGATGCAAATTGAGGTATTGTCATTCATTCCGTCAAGCGCTACTGCACAACAGCGCATGACGGAATCAATTGTAATACCTCATTTGCATCAGTGGGATTTCTATATGAAACGCCTGGATATTACGCTGAATGACAAGCAAGAAGTCCTGCTTTCGAAGCGTTTCATTTCTGGGTGGTGTGTCATCTCCTTGGGCTTTTGGAACAGATATGGGTTGTCAGTTTGGTTAGTGGCTTTATGCACCGGTTAGGTAATTGGATGGATCTGCCTTACATTGTCGCTGTTGCAGCTCCGGTAAGGATCACTAATCTAAAAAGACAGCTCTGGTGGTAGTCCATAATGCCACAGTACCCTATCAAATTGCTCTTCCAAAATGGGACCTTCATTTGGTTCCTGGTAGGTATTGCGAAAAACCCCATATCTTCTCCATCACAGACAATGCCACATACTCTTCCATACATTCTCAGCTCTGGCAGTGGCATTAGGTGACATTGTTTCTCCTGATAGCTGTTAGCTTCATTTTCTCCATCACAACAGACTGTGGTGTGTTGTTATGCATTAGCCAATTCACAGCTTCCTGATTAGATTTTGGGGTTTTTTGGGCAAATTGAGTATGCAAATGAGCTAATTAATATGCAAAAATCGTTAATTTAGATTTTGAAATGTAATCTGATACGCACATTCCTTCACTATGTGATATATGTGCTTGGTATGCAAATGCTAATTTGATATGCATAATTGCTGTGTATCTCTAAAAGGGTGAGCAAAGGGGTTTTGGGGAGGGGGTCGGGTTTTGCATGGTGTTATGGAGGGGTGGGGTGTTGCAGGGTGTTGGGGAGGGGGATGGGGTGTTGCAGGGTGTTGGGGAGGGGTGAGCTGTTGCGGGGTGTTGGGAAGGGGTGAGCTGTTGCGGGGTGTTGGGAAGGGCTTAGGTGTGGGAAGGGCTGAGGTGTTGCGGGGTATTGGGGTGTTGCGGGGTTGGTGCAGGGGTGGGGTGTTGTATGGTATTGGGAGGGGTGGATTGTTGCAGGGTGCTGGGAAGGGGTTTGTGTTGCAAGGTTTGGGAGGGGGTTGGTTGTGGTAGCAGGGTTTTGGAGAGGGGGTGGTGTTTTGCAGGTTGTTGTTGGAGAGGGTGGGTTGTTACTTTTGCTCCAAACCTTGATTGGCATCATTATCATCCACTTGCTCCAACCTTGATTGAAGTCTCCACTGGCATCATTCTCAGGTTCTTGATACCTCCAGATTAAACATTAGAATTAGTCAATTACACACGCTTTCGACCGACTGTTTTCTGTCTCATACCATCTACTCCATGTAGTGCTAGCTCCACTTGTTTGATGGCGATTAGTGGGATCATCCAGTTCCTCAATCGCCGCACCCCTTTTTTTCCGACGAACATTTTCACAATTTCTGTCCTGCAATGTTTGAAACTTTTATTCGCATTGTTTCCACATGCAGTATCATGATTCTCTGTGGATTCTTCATACTGTGAAATGTATGTCAAATGCCTTTAACATTGCGATCAGTGTTTTGAAATGTTTACTACATACTTGCAGCGAAAACTCGCTTGCTCTATATTGTTCTTGGGGCAGACTACACAGAATACCCACTCGGACCGGGCGATTCAAATGCCATTTGTACATGTTACCAATGACTTTTGGATACACTAAGAAGATGTAACATGTTCAGTGCTTTGTCCTTCAGTTTAAAGGCTTGTGTAAGAGATTTCCTTTGGGGTTCTATCATGACGGACAAATTGTTACGCCTCCCCGACCACGACAAAACGTAATTGCCATAAAGCTCCCCTATTTCAGCTTCCCACGCACACTGAAACCATCACATCACTATTTGTTTCTTAAGTCTAGACTTCCCCTGGATGGGTCTCCTCTTACATAAACCTCCTGATGGTATGATCCTATCACCGCTGGCTGTCCAACATATGAGATTTTTCTCTGTCATGATTGGATTTCAAGGAACAACATCAACATTAACATTGAGCAAATAGGCAGGTACCAAACATTTCAAGAATATATACATTGTTATCTACACATTGACAAATGTTATTCAACACTCTCTCATATACCTTTGTAGCCAGGGGCAAACCATGTTAGATCGGATGACCCCCACTTTCAAGATAGCTGTCCACGTGGATGCATTTGGTCCTCTTGAGATACCTTTCTTTGTTCACAGCTGGGTCTTTTTGCTGTGAAAGATACCAAATGTTTTTCATGGACTCTCTTAATTGGCAGTAAACTGTAAGTGATTACGACAGATAGTGTGTGGCTTAACTATTTGTTCATTGGCAACTGGCCGCGCACAAGTATTTCTTCAGAGTAGATATGAATTGGCAAGTTTCAAACCTTTTATCCTCTCTGCTTTTTTGGTTTATAGGTGTATCATATTGATTGTTATCAAACCAGTTGATATGGCAAAGTAGCGCATCACATCCAGCACGGTGTTAACGATGTGCGGTTACGCGGTACGCCTTTGAAGGGCACTGTTGTCATGTTTGGATCTTTGTGTTGACGCGCACGTCACAAGTGAACTTCAAGCATGTCCAATCTACGTTTTTTATTATTTTTTCCTTAAATGAAAGATTTTTGTATGGAACTGTAACATTCTGAAATCTGTGAGAATCATTATGTTCCTCAATACAAATAAGTTACAGATTAATTTCGCTGTTGAAAGGGGTTAACATGTTACAGAGTGGGGTCATCACAAATCACAACCTGTAAAAAAAAAAGAATTTGATGGCATCTGCATATTTTTATCACCCTGGGCAGCTTTACTCATAGTGGAAAAAGGAAAAACAAGAAGAAAAAAGGCCCATTCCATGTCAACTTTCGAGATGTGCACCTGTCAGCACTTCATGGATTTTTTTTTCGCTTTAAAGAGTTGGTGGTAGACATTGATGAGATATGAAAAATCCTGAAATTTGGAGCTCATAATCCATTTCTGCTTTTCCCGATAAGCATTAGAAAACTTGGGGGGCATCATCAAAAGAAGGGGGGGGGGGGGGGGGGGGGGGGGGGGTGCCGCCCATGTGAAAGAGCATGTTGAGAGGGTCACAGATTAGTAATGAACCCTCCACAACTTTGAAAATCACTATCTATTGGTAAGATTTGGTGTAGAATTCAAATCTGCCATCAGTAAGATTCATACAGGAGGGGGGGAGGGTGAGTGGGTAAAAAAGAACTAAAGGAGATGGTTGAAATGAATGTAGAGCAAGGGAAGTAAAAAATCGGGAGCGGGAAGGGGTGAGAAAAAGGGTGTTTACTTTAGTATTTCCATGTGGCCTAAATATGCACTTTTGTTCATTCGGGACCATGTCTATGGGTCATAACTTCCAAATAAGAAATATTTTTTTGTCCATCGTATTGGTCATCAAGTTACTATAAACTTCAAACCATACAAATTATAACACATTAGAAAAGTAATTAAGTGAGGTACAGCCCCTTGTAAAATGGTATTGTCCTTTTTTGCACCGCAATTTTTGTACTCCCCCGAAACAAGTTGACATTCGACACACCCTCTACTTCGATCATGTTTAAGAGATATCATTGAAACCTTTCTCTGAAAGAACTAGCTTGGTGTCTTTATTCTTTCAGCACAAAATACACACTCAAAGTTACCACACAAAGGTATATGTGACCAGAGGTAATTGTCATGCACATTGGTCATATCACCATATACATTCTATGGGGATATCAGCAAAAGTTGCTGGTCTGAAAACAATGAAGACAATCAAAACACCGAGCTGGTTCTTTCAAGAATAGTTCTTGGATGATGTATCTTCAAGATATCTGAAGTAGAGGGGTGATGTTGTATTCAACAATTGATTGGTTCCGGGGGCCAATATAGGTCAAAATGCCAAATAGAATTGTCAATAGGCTGTAACTCGCTTATACTATACCGATGTACTATGATGTATGTACTGGTAGACCAAGTCCGCAGTGGCGACTCATATTAGCAAGAAAATCAACATAAGAATATTGTTACTTACGGAGTTTCTGACTCCCCCAACTTTTGTCCCAAGGAAAGTATTGGCATTTTTACACCCAAATAACTTTCAAAGTAAAGGAGCTATCACTTTTTGATGCCAATTTGATTCTACACCAAAAGAATTCCCCAGATAGTGATTTTTCAAAGTTGGGGAGGGTGCGCCTACAATTTATGGCCCTCTCCGAAGTGTCGTTTCGCACGCGCGCATTTTTGATGTGACCCCAAAATTTCGGAATCTCCTGCGGGGGTGGGGTGTGGGGGAAAAAAAAAAAAAAAAAAAAAAAAAAAAAAAAAAAAAAAACGAAAGGCGTATGAAGCTCAAATATTTTCAAGATTTTCATATCGTCAATATCTATCATCACACCAAAAAACAAAAAAATCCATGACATGCTGCGGTGGCAGACAAAAAAAAAAAAAGGAAAAAAAATACATCGCGATTGTTGACATGGAATAGCCCCAGGATAAAAATACCTGAGGCATGGATGCGTCATTGTTGAAAACAATTCATGTAGCATCAGCCCCACCTATTTCCTAATTTGACCACTTTATAGATAGTTGAGTGGCCTTTTTGGTAGTCATTTTCCTCTTTTCAGCTCATTATCTGTGCCCTCCCTCCTCCCTGTGGTTTAAATCTCAAGTTCCCAATTCCCGATCACTCTCATTTCCTCATCAGAAACATTCCGTGTTTCTTCTACTATCACTTTTGGCTAATAACCTCTTTACCACATCGATCTGCCAATCTACTTCTGGCATTCTACTTTATATCCTACTACTTCTACCCTGTGCCAGGTCCACCATCACATTACCTAACCCATCTCCCGTTCAACCAACTGAGATGTTCTACTTCTTCTCCCTATCTCTTTCCTCTACACCCCATTGCCAGACACCCTGTATCTACCTCCTCTGCCATTTTAACAGTCTGGCATGCTTCTGCTATACCCTTTGCCAAGTCCATCATCACTTACAATTCCCGATTTCTACAGCTGAGATTCTACTTCTCCATTCGTCTTTCCTCTACACCATTGCCAGACACCTGTATCTCTACTCTAGCCCATTCTACATCTGGCCATTCTCTTAACTATACTACATGACACTGTCCTGCCATGGTCATCAGTAAGTAAGCTGATCCCAGTCTGTCATCGATGTCGGGTCATCGATTCTAAATCCTTCTGCTGTGTAGAAAAACATTTAAAGTACAATTTAAAAATATATTTTAACGTTTTTGTTTTAACATTAACGCAATTCTCTTAACTATCCTACATGACTTAACAAGTGCCCTTGGCACCGAAGTTAGGATGATGTGAGAAGTACATTTCAAATATGATTTTTTTTCATTATATTACAACGTATTGTTATACCATTACGTTCACAGGGGCACCAGTGGGCGGATTTTAAGTCTTCAAGTGCAAATATCTGCTCTCAGTGCCCCCTCGTCTCAATAATCATCCCCCTAGTCGCCTAATGGTACATGCGATCTCTTCGCGACACTAAGGGGGCCCACCTAAGCTGCTGACAGGGCGCCTTCTTCCTAAATCTGCCACTGGGTGCACTTATTATTATAATGCTATTATTTTTATGTTTACCTGAATGAAAGTGAACTCCTTACACTTCAGAGTAAATCTGGAGTTAAGTCCTCATATTTCTAGGTGCAATTTACCCAGGCATGGTATCAACAGTATTCTTTCCTCTCTCTTTCTCTCTCTATTGCGTCGCTTCGTGACCCTAAAGGGGCCCCCACCTTACGCTCTGACAGGGCCCTTTTCCTTAAATCTGCCACTGGGGTGCTTCGTATTATTATAATGGATATTAACTATTTTACCATAATGAAGTGCACACCTTACACTCATAGTAAATATGAGAGTTAAGCCTCATGATTTCTAGGTGATAACTTTACCCAGGGCATTGATCACAGTATTCTTCCTCTCTCTTTTGAGAACAACCTACAAGCTTGTGATAGTAAGACATGTTGCGTATAATGAATTTTCAATGCATGCATGCAGAGTGTTATTGCGAAGTCTTCTTTTCCACAGTTCCAGTATTCTTTTCACTGCTATGGCTTTTCGCTCAAGTAGATGCCTGCCGTGCCTGTCCATTTAACGTGGAATAGCATTCTCGTGAAATGTGAGTTTTGGTGCAAATGATTCTTGTTGCACTTTTATGTTCATCACTTTGTCTTCATTTTAAAGGCTTGTGTGAGGGATCCTGGGTTTCTATCAATGAGTACAAATTGTTACCCTCCGCGACCGTCCACGAACAAATGGAAATTGCCATAAATCTCCACGATTTCAGCTTCCCACCACACTGAAAGCCATCCACATCACTATTTGTTCTTAAGTCTATGATGTTTCACAGTGGATGGATCTCCTCTCATCCATCATGTTTATTCGTAAAAAGTTAAGGAAGAAATCCATGACATGTCTGCGGTGCCCATCTCGAGTGTGACATGGATAGCCAGGTAAAATACGCGGTAGGCATGTATGCTTCTTGTTTAACCTTCAATTTTCAGCATCATCCCCATTCTATTTCTAATTTTACCACTTTAGATAGTTTGAGTGGCCTTTTTGGTATGTCATTTTCCTCTTTTCACGCTCATTATCTGTCCCCTCCCTCCTCCCTTTGGTTTATCCAATTCCATATCCAGATCACCTCTTCTCATTGTCCTCATCAGAAACAATTCCAGGTGTTTCTCTCTCTACTACAACACTTTTGGCAATACATCTTTAACCCCATCTCTGCCAGTCTAACATTCTGGCATTCTAACTTTATATCCTACTATTCTCACCTTGCCAGTCCACCATCAACCATTACCTAACAATCTCCCGATGCTACAGACTGAGATTCCTACTTCTTTACTTCTTGTTCTCCTTCCAATTCTCTTTCCTCTACACCATTGCCAGACACACTTTATCTACCTCCTCTGCCCTTTTACAACAGTCTGGCATTCTTCTTCTATTACACAAAAATCACCTTGCCAAGTCCATCATCACGTACAATCTCCCGATTCTACAGACTAGATTCTACTCTCCAAAAAAATTCTCTTTCCTCTACACCATTGCCAGAACCCTCTGATCTACCTACCTCTGCCCCTTCTACCGTCTGGCAATTCTCTTAAACTATCCTACATTACAAGTGTCCTTGCCATGGTCATCAGTAGTAGCTGATCCCCGTCTGTCATCGATGTCGTGTCATCGAATATACATCGTTCTGCTGTGAGTAGAAAACAATTAACAGTACAATTGTAAAGAATTCTTGTATAACGTTTTTGTTTTTAACATTAACCAATTTCTCTTAAACTATACACATGACTTAACAAGTGCCTTGGCACCGAGTATGGATGTGTGAGGGAACCTTTCAAATAGAATTTTTTTTCCATTATCTACAACCTATTGTTTATAACATTAACGATTCACGGGTGATCAGTGGCGATTTAAGAGTCTGCAGTGGAAAATAGAATTGCTCTCAGGCCCTCGTCTCATACAGACATCCCCCAGTCGCACTAACGTGGGACATTGCGTCGCTTCGCGACACTAAGGGGCCCCACCGTACGCTGCTGACCGGGCCCGTTCCTTAAATCTGCCACTGGGGTGCCCCTTTTATTAATATGCTATGATTAATTATGTTTACCATGACTGAAAGTGCACTCCTTACACTCAAGTAATATAGAGTTAAGCCTCATATTTCTAGGTGAATTTACCCAGCATTGATCACAGTATTCCTTTCCTCTCTCTTTCTCTCACATTCTCACTCTATTGCGTCGCTCGTGACACTACAGGGCCCCCACCTTAAAGCTGCTGACAGGGCCCTTTTCCTTAAATCTGCCACTCTGGGTGCTGCTTATTATCAGAAAGCTATTATTAATATGTTTACCATGAAGAAAGTGGCCACCTACATTCTTCAGAGTACAAAGAGTTAGCCTCAGATTTCTAGGTTAAATTTTACCCCGCATTGATCAACAGTGTCTTTCCTCCCTCTTTTGATAACAAGCCTATCCCTTGTGATAGTAACATGGTTGCGTATTAATAATTTTCAAGCATGCATTGCAGATGATATGCGGCCACGTCTTTTCACATTTGCCAGGTATTCTTTCACTGCTGATTGGCTTTCGCTCAAGAGATCGCCGTCGGCCGTCCTTTTATCGTGGAAACATGTCGCGTGAAATGTGAGTGTGCAAATGATTGTTCTTTGCACATTTATGTTCAATCAACTTTTGTCGCTTTCAGTTTAAAAGGCTTGTGTTAGGGGAATTCCTGGGTTTCCTTATTCAATGATGTACAAATGTTACGCCCTCCGCGACCGTCAACGAACAAATGGAAATTGCCATAAAGCTTCACGATTTCAGCTTCCCATCACACCGAAACCATCACCACTTTTGTTTCTTAAGTCTATGATGTTCACTTGGATGGGTCTCCTCTCATCCTATTCATGTTTATTTCTGTAAAAGTTGTAGGAAGAAACTAGTTGCTTACCTTGAATCAAATATCGGAGCTTCCATTACTACAAGTTAAATATATTCCTAATTGCTTCCGTACTTCTAACCATGGGGCGAGAAATTTTATCAAGTAGTCGTCATCCTCTACAAAACCCTCGTCTTCCCAATTTTCTTTCTGTCTGGGCAGTAGCCATGCCTTCGGCATTCTCGCACTCATTTGCTTATTGAGATTGCACATCCTGACCTCTACTTATCCATGTAGTCCATTCCTTTTCCTTCCTTCCTGCCCTCATTGCTTCTTTTCTTATGAGTCTAGTGTCTGAAATAAAACAATTCGTGCTCTTTTCCATAACACGACATGTTTTGTTGTGTGTATGTAGATTTTTGCAACATCAAGTAGTAGGCGATTTCATTGGGTTGATGAATTTCATGCCCAAAACCTCAACCCATTTCTTGCCAGGTATCCATAGGTCAGTCTCGTATGGGAGAGATGGTTGTGCGCGTCTGCAAATGTGCAAGCCATGGCTGAAAATGGAGCAGCAATGAAATGACATAAATGTAATCACTCTATCTTCTAAATAGAAGACCAACCACTCACAATGAAAATGCATTTAGCATCATCATCCCCATCTATTATCTACTTGACGCACCTGATATGATAGTTTGAGTGGCATTTTCGTAGTCATTTTCCTCCTTCCGCTCATTAAACTCTGTCCCTCCCTCTTCCTGTGGTGTAATCTCATTTCCAATTTCAGATCACTCTTAGTGCCCTCATCCGAAGACAATTCCAGGTCTTTCTCTACTACACTTTTGGTCATAGATACATCTTTTAACCCCCATTCTACAGTCTGGCATTCTCCTTTCTCTTTCCAGATCCATCAATCACCTACACAATCTCCTGATTTCTACAGACTGAGATTCTCCTACTCTACTACTTCCCTCTCCACTCCCCAATTCTCCACACCATTGCCAGCCAGTTAACATGAATATCCCATTTTTGTTTGGTTTGATTCATTTGTCATTTGCAGTTAGGATGTAAAAATATGATCTTTTTTAACATTGATTATACTATCACTTGTTAATTAATTTGAATCGGACAAAGAATGTGGTCTGAGTCTATTTCTCTAATTTTTTTTCCCCATTTGTCACAGAGTGGAATAATTTTGTGTGTTTCATCCAAACCAAGATTACATTTCAATATAAATCTAAAACACCTTTAATCTTTATTAAAAATAAGGCCTACGCCCCCCCACCATTTGTCTGCCCAAACATTTACACCCTAATGCATATTCATTTTTAGGTTGAAATCATCTAACCATTTTCCACTGTTAAAAAATGCTTTCAAGAAAAGTGCCCTGAAAGGATTTTTTGGATGGATAAATAAGGCATATTCCCCGAATTAACACACCGAATCTAGCATGACCATAAAGTGAAGATTTGACTGGCCATGCCATGCATTGGCCGCCTGTAAGGCTTGAACGGACCCTACCTATCCTATTCTTCGGGAATCTGAAAGAATGGGTAAATCAGGACAGTCTTTTTTTTTGATGCCTTGTGCATTACGCCAGGCAGCATTTAGCTCGTTCCTTTCTTGCAATCTCTTCATTCGCCATGATATTGTCCCGATTGTTTACATCTGCAAATATGTTAAATTGCCCTTGCTGTCATCTGCTACGCGGGCATAACATAAGACTTTTCAAATTCTGTATGTCGGAATTGGCACTGTTTGTTTTTAATCATCTTTGCCTATGATCAAAATCGGAATCTTATTAATAAAATTGAGAACCATTAAATTTTTTCAATTTTCCTGTTAATTATCCTATCTGTAATTAGGATTAGTTCCAGAGAGAACTAGTCTGGAGTAGATTAAACATAAAAAAAAGGTAAGATCATTTTCGTTTCCCGGGGATTCACCTTGCAAAACAATCATTTCCTGCTGATGCTTTGTCTTTTTTCCTTTTCATTTAGAAGGCTATAAATATATTTAATTTTTAATCTAATTATTTATATATTTAGGATCCATCGTCATTGTCAAAGCAGTCGCAGCCCAAAATAAGACGAAATAAACCAATGCAGATATTGTAAATAAAAGGCCTTGTGGTAAGTCTATTCCAACTGCTTTATTTTTCTTAGTCTATTCACAGTCATAAAACTAAAACTTGGTTGGTTCTGAAAGTCCCTGGGCCTATGTTATCAATGAGGGCGTCTATCTATAGCCGAGACCTGCAATTCGAAGTTCGTTATTGTCATGGTTGCAAACGGCGTAACCCTCTATACCACTAGGTTAATTTATACAGGAGGACCATAAATTTCGTTGTGGTTATGCAATGAACTTTTGTATTTTTGCCGTAGCAATATTGTAGAGTATAGGAAGCAAAGACGACAGGCGGTTCAGTGTCACTCTTTCTTCTTTCTTAATGAGTCAATTGTTCGGTAAATAAAACACTCGTGCTCTTCCACTAACACGACATGTTTGTGTGTAAGTAGATTTGCATCATTCAAAGTAGTAGGCAATTTCAATTGAGTTGATGACACTCACTTGCAAAACGTTCACCCATTTCTTGTTCCCATGTATTATAGTCATGTCTCCGTATGGAGAGATGGGGTGGCAACTCAGTCTGCAATGTGCCAGCCATGGCTGAAAATGAAGAAGCAATGAAATGACATGAATGAATATTACATGTAAACATTTTAAAAACAAAACCCAACACCACAACAAAAACGCCTTTTCAATTTTAGCATTACATCCCCTTCTATTTCTAATTGTCCACCTGATACGATAGTTTTCGGTAGCTCATTATCTGTCCCTTCCTCTCCCTGTGGTGTATCTCATGTTCCAATTCCAGATCACTCTCATTGTCCTCATCAGAATTAGACAATTCCCGGTCTGTCTCTACTCTACAACTTTTTGGCATATACATCTTTACTTTACCCACATCATCTGCATCTGCCAATTCTACATCTGGCATTCTAACTTTATCTCCCAATACTTCTTCTACTACACCTTTGCCAGATCATCAGTACCTACACATCTCCTGAGTTTCACAGACTGAGATTTCTAACGTTCTCCGCCCATTCTCTTACTCTACATCAGTGCCAGACACAATCTTATCTACCTCCCTCTGCCTTCTACGTCTGGCAATCTAACCATTTAATCTCCTAATTCTTCTATACACCTTTGCCAGGTCCATCAGTACCTACACACTCTCTCCTGATTTCTACAGACTGAGATTCTACTCTACTTCCTCTCCCAATTCTCTTTTTCCTCTACATCCATTTGCCAGAGACACATCTTGTATCTACGTCCTTGGCCAATTGTATTACAGTCTGGCATCATTTTATCTCCTCAATTTCTTCTATAACAAATTTTTTGCCAGTCCCTCAGTACCACAACAATCTCCTGATTCTACGACTGAGAGTCACTTCCTCTCCCATTCTCTTTTCCTACACATTGCCAGAGACACCTCTGTATCTACCTCCTTGGCCAATTCTACAGTCTGGCATTCTACTTTATATCTCCTAATTCTTCTACTACACCGTTGTTTGCCATGTCCATCAGTACCTACACAATCTTCCCCGATTCCTACGACTGAGATTCTTACTTGTCCTCCTCGCACCAATTCTCTTTCCTCTACACCATGCCAGAGACACATCTGTATCTACCTCCTTGGCCAATTCCTAGCAGTCTGGCATCTATTTTATCTCCTAAATTCTTTCTACTAGCAACCTCTTGCAGATCTGGCAATCAGTACCTACACAATCTCCTGATTCTACAGACTGAGATTCTACATTTCCTCTCCCAATTCTCTTTCCTCTACACACATTGCAGAGACACATCTGTAGCTACCTCCTCTGCCAATTCTACAGTCTGGCATTCTACTTTATCTCCTAATTCTTCTATTACAATCTTTGCCAGGTCCATCAGTACCTACACCTCTCCCAAGCTACAGACCTGGAGATCTACTTCCTCTCCCAATTCTCTTTCCCTCTACCACCATTGCCAGACACAGCTGTATCTACCTCCTTGCCCATTTTACAGTCTAGCAATTCTCTGTCACTATACTAACATTACTTTTACAAGTGTCCCTTGCCATGTCCAATCAGTAGTCAGTTTCCCGCGTCTGTCCTCGATGTCTTGTCATCGAATATAAGTCCTTCTGAAACATAGGATGCTGTGTTAGTAGAAAACATTTCAAATAGAATTGTTTTCCCAATTATCTTCAATGGCTTTTGTTTATAAGAACATTAGCCTATTTACAGGTGCAGCCTAATTTTTAATAATCTATTATTAATTATGTTTACCATGAATGAAAATGCACCTCCTTACATTTCAGAGTAAACATGAGATAGATAATATGAAAATTTATAAAGCGCACTGATCCCGCCTAAGAAAAGTGCCGCTCAAGGCGCAATGACAATAAACTTTACAATTTAATTACAATACATTCTTTTATAAGAAAGTTGGTGCTTGATCAAGCTCACAGGATTTATAGGTGAGCCACTAATTAGATTTTGAACTTCCAGCCAGTTACATGTCCAAACTCGGAGATACCTCTGTTGCTCTGAGATATAAATGAACTAATGTGCAATTACGCTGGTTTGGGGAAATTTACTTG
>JAMKCH010032591.1:0-34486 GCA_023653785.1 Ophioderma brevispina
AAAAAAGTAAGTCAAAAGATTTTAGAACGGAATGCATACACAGTATCCAGGAGAGATATTACTAGCACACCAGATTTGAAATGAACATAAGCACAATTCAGAGAGGGAGCAGATGCCCCATGATGCTATCTTCTTCTTCTTGCGTATGAGGCAGCGTAAAGTGTTGTAAACGTGGGAGCCAACTCACCGTTGATTGGTTGGGTTTGAGATATCTGTATACCGGCGGACGAAGGTAGGGCACTCAATGAGAATGATCCGCAGTCTGTGAGGGAGAACCACATTGGCAGACTGGCCATGGCCGCAGCCCCCCCCACGGTGAATAGTGATATTGAAGCGACCGACTCCTGGCCTGCGAGTCCGGTTAAGGTGACCCATATCTTGCGTGGGAGATTGCTGCCAGGTGGTAGTTCTGTTTAGGTGGAATAGCGAGTTGATCTGTCTTGAAGGTATAGCCAGGCAGTTGTTTCATGTCAGCAGTGTTCCAGGCAGTGTTCCATGATGCTATGTTGTCTGGACATAGCAAGGGCTTTAAACCCAGGTTTTATATAGGTATTGGTTTCAATACTTAAAATTGCATTGAAACATAGCTAAACATGTGGACAAGCAAAGAGCAATATCGAGCAAAGAGATATGGCCTCTCTCTGGATTCCATGCTTAAGTGGTTCTGATATGCAATAGGGTAGTTTTGGAAGGAAAACTCGTCACCACTTGAGCTGATGGAGGAACCAGACAATGTTACCAAACCTAATAAAAGTAATATGGATTGAGAGATGTGCTATACTCCATCTGATCTGACGTTACCAAGATGGAGGGTGAACCAGAGTCTGTTTGGAAACTTTATAAAATATGATGTCCTACAAGTAATTGTGTTCTCATACAATGTGATGCATTATGCAATGGTATGGTTGGTAGGTAGCTGCAACATTAACCATTGGACCTGCGCCAGTTCTGTATACGTTGTAACACATAAGTCAGGGCTTTTGAGATGGCTTCCAACTGTGTAGGTTTTGATGCGCATCTAAACCCACAAACAAGGACATATCAGGGGGTAACCAGCGGGGGGTCAGGGGGGCAAGCCCCCTGCGGCTCAGAAGACGAGCCCCCCCCCCCACAATTAAAAAAAACAACCCCCCACCCCCGCCAAGCCCCCCCCCCCAAGAGTTAAAAAAAATAAAAAATTATATGTTTTTTTTTTTTTTTTTCGAGAAGGACAATTTCCCCCTCAGAAAATTCCTCGGCATCCCTTGTGCCCCCCATTTGCTAAGGTCTTCTTGGGTATTGCGCACGGACTTAGCATTTTAGACTCATTTAAATGCATGGGAACTCATGCTAATTCTGAATGTGTCCAGGTAAATGAACATTTTTTACCTTTTTGAAGCAGAAATTACAGATAGTAATTTTGATTCGGCGACTTGAGTCGCCGTTCGTTCCCAAAGGATTAAGTTGTCGTTATGATGATGAAGAGGAAGATGGACAATGTTGGACGAGTTGCTGTTCACAATGTAGGCGCCAAATATCATTTTCATCATTAAGTTGGGGATGTTAGATGGATCTGACTAGGATATCTCGAGCAATCACATTAATGTACTAAATAAAAGGGGCGACGTCCATTTAGGCATTGTAGCCTCCAATACATGACATCAAGACTACTTGATCATTCGCAGTATCAAATCGTGTTTGGGTTGGGGCGACAGAGTGATGGTGGCGAAGCTAGGATTTTGATAGTGGGGGGTTGGGGGGCAGTGTCGCATCTAAACCGACAGAAAACGGGTGCAGCAAGGGGCCCGCCTTAGGGCCATGCTTGGGTCCAGGAGTCCGTTCCCCCGTGGCGTATTCAGGGGCGTTCCAGGGCGAAGGGAAGCTTCGGCGGGGTGTCTAGGGGGTTTTATCCATATTATAATAGGCCACGTGTATCGGTCTGTCGGATGTCTGTCCGGCTATTTTCTCGGATTGCCAGGGGGCGTACGGTCACAAAACTTGGTGGTGGGTGTAGCTTGGCCCGGGCCAGATTAAGTTCGATTGGTTGGGGTATGCCCCCCCCCCACAAGCGGGTATTGCGAAAAACAGGTCAAATTTTTGGGTTGGCTTCCAAAACGGTTAATATATTATAATTGGACCTGGCTTCCAACGGTTTATATATGATATACTAATCCCTAGCTTTAATGTGTGGGCTTAATATCAGTAATTAAGGTGTATAGGTTGTGTCTAAAGGTCAACAAGGTCATTAGGGGTCAATCAGGTCAAATTGGAATAAAACATTGGTGTATGGACATGCAACTTGGACGGTGGGGGTGATGTTGATGCCATCGCGAACCCAGGTGATCGCGAAACCCGGGACCGCCTAGTCTGTATTAATGTTGGCTGAGGGTTATTCTTGAACACGATTTTGTAAAATTTACTGTACATGCACACGTGACATGAACTTTCAACCTATACTTTGCTGGCAATGCGGCCTGCAAGCAACATGACCTGAATCTTCATATCAAGTGACCCGACGGGCTCATCTAAACCGACGGAATCAAATCACGAAATTAAATCGAATCATGGCACCTCCCCCCCCCCCCCCTCAGGCTATGCCACTGTATCGCCATATATATGTACCTTAATTGGTCTTGTGCTCATGCCAGGATATGTTTTTACTCTCATAACCTTGGAGCCTGGTGTAGGTGCCATCCAGTCTATCCGTAACTCTTTCTTCATGATCCAAGTCACAGATCCATACACAGGCTCTAAAGAAGGTCAGCTTGGTTGAATTGGAAATACCAGATTGCCATAAGGGACGCACCATTAGACTTCAAGCCTCAAGGGGGGTTTGAAGCTTGGGTCAGAGCAAGTTTTTTTCCTTGGCTTTTGGAGACAGTTTTTTTTCCTTCAGGTCGTAGGCTGGATTTTCCCCTATACTTCAGGACGTCTTTTTGTTTGTTTGGTTTTGCGGCGGATTAATACATTTGGTAATTTTTTTGTATGTCAGGCTCCTGCATATTGGGGGCCGTGGGTGGGTCTTAGCTAATAGTCAGAGGGTGTTTTGAATCAATCCCATAATGCATTACAACGTGCCTATACTGTACTATACTAAACACATGTCAGTACTTAGGGATAAAAGTGTTCCAAAAGTTCACGAACCTCAAGACTTTCATGATCATGCGAAAAATTCCCTAAGTACTAACGCTTTTGTGGGCTAAAATGAGCGTAAAAGTCAGCTGTGAGGGTTTTATGTGTAAGAATATGATTTTTGTGGGATCACATGACCCTATTGAGGTGAAATTTCCCCAAAACTAGTGCAATGTGGAATTCCTCCATACACCCTCTGGCTAATAGTCATGTCACCTCGCAAAGTAGCGCGCAGGGTGGGTGTTGGCGAGTGAGGGGGAGTGTTGTGCGCAGAACCCTTTGCAATCTTCGCTTGCAAAACATATTTTCATATGCAAATTTGATAAAAACAATTTAATATCTGATGGGCACTTTATGATGTTATATGTTGTATAAGAATGTGTGAGATCAAGTGATGCTGTATGGGAGGGACGTGGTGTCTGAGCGAATATGAGATAGGGATTCTGAGCAAAGGAAGAGAGAGCATGATGAGAGCGATGTGTGGTGTGAAGTTGATGGATAGGATGAAGATTGAGGACTTGATGCAGATGTTGGTTGGAAGAGGCGGTGGACGGTTTGGCGGAGGCGCATAGTGTACGTGGTATGTGGCATGTGTGGGAAAGGATGACGAGAGTTTTTAAGGTCACGGGAAATGAGATGATGAACATACTTCAAGGCTTTGTGGGACATGTCCATTCCAATTTAACAGGGCCAGAAAAAAAATACAACCAGGGGACATCATTAGTGAAATTAGTGATTTTCAGGCAGATGTCACCTGGAATTTTCTATTACTCTCTGAAAATCAATGGCACCCAAATGATGTCATCACCTACCCAATACTGAATGCTTTCTCTCCCTCTTGTAGAATTGACACAAACCACTTCAATTATATTTGCATTCCTTCGGACATTAAGAGAGTAAGAGGGTTTTGAGTTCGAGGTGGGAGGTTTGAGGAGGAGGGGACGTCCCCAAAGAAGAATGGAAGAAGCAACTAGTGGAGGAGCGAGAGTAGTTAGTGGAGGGTGGGTTGAGATGGAGGATGCATTGATGCATTTTCTCATGCAAATTTGATGGTCACCCATATTTTGTTTTAAATGCATGACCAACCATTTTGCGAAGAAAATCACAGTGTTCTTAAGTTTCTGCCTGTAATGTCCCCACTGCAGTCATTTTCTACTTCATAGTTGATAGGAAGTTTGAAGGTAACACGTCAACGTTGGTGCACGTGCCGTTTCATGCATGCGTACAGGTAGTACAACCGATTTGTCGCACGTTCAATGACAATTGTCCGTCATTTCTCAAACCAGGAGAGCCCTACACTTAAATAGGTCTGTAAATTACTTGAAACCGCGCTTACGCGAAACATTTGCAAATTTGTATGGGTTATAGCTTCTTTTCAATGTAAGTAACGGGCATTTTTTCTTGTTTTCCACCGGGCAAGGTTTTTACCCTTATATAAGGTGTGGGTAAAGTTTTTTTGTTTTTGCGTCCCTAAGTTATGTTGTTTCAAGACATACAATTTTCACTTTCACATCTAGATGACCATGTTAGTACACAATAATGTTATAGTATTTTCATTTAGAATTCAGATATTTGGCAATATAATAGTGTCGACTAGCCATTATTTGGATGTCATTTTTGCATTTTATGACATCAACAGACATCGGTATTTCTACCAATTATCTATGTTACTCATATGTCAGGATGTTTTAAAAATTATGTCAAAATGACAGCCATTTTGAATTCCAGCGACCACCTCAAGGAACAACCTGCACTTTCTGGATGCTCTATTTGTATTCATTGGCATTACAAACACTGCTGTGCCATCAATTTGGGCATTTTGCTCATCAGTCCAGACATGGGCGAGTTATGTAAACAAATAGTGGCCATTTTGAATGAAGAAACAATCTATATCTGGGCCCTCCGATACTCTGGATGTAAGTATATGTTTCCTCAACATACACCATGGGTATTGCCACTAGAATCGGAGCTTTTTTTAAATTCCCGATTTGATTGGGCGATGTATATTGAAAAATTGGCGGCCATTTGAATTCAAGATGGCAGCCTGAAAGAAACAATCGGATGTACTATTTGTGTTCCTTGACACACAAACATGGGTATTGACACCAATTTTGCACATCCCAAATTCATCTCGTGTGTGCCCATTTTCCACCATCCATCCGGGAACTTGTATCAGAGTGGTTTACAAAAAAAATTGTTGTTCGTTCGCGTCGCCGAACACGGGCCTTAAATTACAATACAAAGTACCCTTTCACGTGAAGTTAATCTTACAAAAATGTAGAAGAATATATATGGAACAAAAAACAATCGAGGCACTGGTGTTGAAATTCAGGACAAAACGTGAATATTTTCGAATCGTAACTGTGGCCCTATTTGTCACCTGACGGACCATTACACAACTATAGTGCAACGTCACAGATAGGGTAACTTTTCTGGTATTTGTCGTACGCTCCTAACCGTAATGTTTTTAGTCCGGAGTTGAAGGCTGTTTAGAAGTTCCCGGATGGAAATGGGCCCGGAACGAGATCTTCGGGGATCTGGCAAATGGTCTATTGCCACCAACTTGAACCTTCCATGTTGCTCAGAAGTCCAAGATCTAGTAAAATAACAGTGTGAGTCAAAAAAAATTGACCCTGATTGGTGTCCGCCATTTTGGAATTTTTAAATAATATATGATCACATATTGGTATCTGCGGGAAGCGTATTTCAATTATCATTAATTTACTGCAAAGATCATTCCAATCGGTTAAGTATCGGCCGAGCTACATTCTTTCGAATCAAGAAGCTGCAGTGAATAAATAGCCCGATTTTGTTCTGGGCACTGATTACCTTCGCTGAACGCCGTTCATTTCAATGTCAATCCGTGGACAGAGCAGAAAACCGACTACTTGATTCAAACGACTGTAGCTCGGTCTATACTTAACCGATGTGAATGATCTTTGCAGTAAATTAAAGATAATAAACCCAGCTTTCAGATGATACCAAATATGTTAGATATATGTTACTTAAAAATTCAAAATGGTGGACACAATCAGGGTCAAGTTTTTTGACTCACCCTGTATGTTGAAAAATGGCGGCCATGCATTTTGAAATATTCAAGATGACCGCCTGCACTGCAAAAACTGGGGTGTTAAAATTCTAACACTAAGTCGGTGTCAAGCTTGTCGGTGTTATAGTTTCTGGTGCTGAAATTTGGAATTTAACACCGCTCGGTGTTGCTGCACAATTTTAATTGTGCATTTTTGATCTACTTATGAAAAGTTAGAGGTAAGCAGTTACAATAAAAACGAACAAATCAAACATGTTCTACTAAAATGTCAGACGTTACAAATATCAATGTTAACACCAAAGTTTGGTGTTAATTAACACCAGAGGGTACACTCCCGTGTTGATTCCAGGAGGGTGTTAAATTAACACCAGTAGTGTCAATTTGGCACCGGCAGTGTTAAAAAATAATTTACACCGACATGTGGTGTAAAATTAACACCAAGCAGTATCATATCATATGTTGTAACACCAAAATTTGTGTTAATATAACACTAACATGGTGGTATTTAACACCGAAATGGTGCAAATCTAACACCAGTGGGTGTGGTCCCCAATTGATTCTAGGAAGGTGTTAAAATTAACACCCGTGGTGTTAAAGTTAACACCCCAGTTTTTGCAGAGTGAAGGAAACAATCTGCGACTTGACACAATTCACAAACATGGGTATATATCATATGCTTGAGCCATATATGTTACCTACACAGGGCCGTACGCAGGATTTATTTGGGGGGGGGTGCGAGACTTGGAAAAAGTGGACCTTTTTTCGAAAAAAAAGTGTACTTTTTTGGTAAAAGTGGACCTAATCCAATCCCCCTAAAATGGTCCGCTTTTGGACTTTTTGAACATTTCATCAGCAAAAAGTGGAATTTCTTGTCAAAATTTCTCTAAATTTATTACCTCCCCCCCCCCCGCACGGGTCTGTAGCTACACAAACCCAAAATTCCAAATTGTAGCAAAAAGCCAACAAATCTCAAAACAGCGCCGCGGAATATACTATTTCTTTTCTTCTTTCCGTACCTCATTTTTGCCCAGCTATAGGGGGCTATAATATTACCAGGCCTATATGAATGGCCAATATTTTTTGGACATTATATGGGTCATATTTTTGGACATTACTATATGAATGAATTACTATATGGGGGAACTGACCTAAAATGACAGCAAGGCGACGAAAAAAAACGTTTTTCAGAGTTTGGGCTATTTTAGGCCAATTTTTACCTGCAGAAAAGAAAAAAGGAAAAAATTTGCCCGACCGACCGACCCTACTTGAAAGGTCCGCTCGCCCGTGAAACAGAGTTTTTGTTTTTCGTCGCCTAACGATAAAAAAAAAAAAAAAAAAAAAAAAAAAAAAAAAAAAAAAAAAAAAAAAAAAAAAAAAAAAAAAAAAAAAAAAAAAAAAAAAAAAAAAAAAAAAAAAAAAAAACCCCCCCCCCCCGATCGCGCGTATTCTTCAGTTCTTTAGACCCCGCGTTCAAGTAAGTTCCGTAAAACCAGGCTACAAAACTCACGAATTTGAGCTCCATGGCCAAGATTTTGGGGAAATATTTGCCAGTTCTTCAGTTCCAAAACCTCTATTTTGGCCCAAATTTCAGTTCCAAAGTCCATTTCTTCTTTTGACACCACAGAATATAAACATTGAGTGAATTAGAGCCAGTCCAAATATGTGGTAAATTGGTATGTGACACAGGTCATTATTCTCTTTTGATTTTCTCCAGAAGGGCAGGCCCAGAAGCCAGCCCGCATTTAAAAAAAAAAGTAGTTCATAAAAATACGGGCGATTTTCATGAAAACGATGCATTTCCAGATATATTATGCGTCTTTTTATTCAGACTTTTACAATGCTTTATTGGAACAAAACTGTAATATTTTGATAGGAGCCGTTGAGCTGCATTTGGGCATATGCCATGCTTTCCGTTTTCTTTTCTGTGAGATATTTGCCTTCAAACATCGAAAATTGGAGAAAATTGATGTCCGAAACACAACATCAAAATTATAAAAAAAATTGAAAAAATACTTAGCAGCTTGAATTTTTCCGAATATCAATGTTTCTTGTTGTCAAACATGTGTAGAAATTGAGCTCCATGGCCAAGATTTTTGGGAAATATTTGCAAGTTCTTCAGTTCCAAAACCTCTAATTTGGCCCAAATTTCAGTTCCAAAGTCTATATACTTGGCCAAAAAATCAGAGCCTACTTTCGCTAAAAAAAATAAAGATTCAGTTCCCAAGCCAACACTGAACTTAAAGTTAGGCGCTTCGCGCCGCACTGACTCCCAGACCCAAATTAAAGTTGAGTCTCCCGGGAGCCTATAACCCCCCCCCCCACACACACACACCCACACACACACACATACACACACACGTCGCACACACACACGCTGGACATGCTTGATATCCTTCTTCCATTTACATTGTCGCATGTTATTTTAACAACAGGCCACCAAAAACAAATTATGCAACTAGTGGAGCGGTTTGGACTGCAAAATTGTCGACAATCCCTCCCCTCAGTACAACAAAACGCAACCACTTCTATTCGAAAGATAGTAATAAATAATTTTGGTCTAGAATTTTAACCCCAAATCACTTTTTTTTCCTGAAAAAAATCCTTTTTATCACATGTCACCACAACGAGTATTACCTGAACCCTTTATGCAATGTATAAAACCAATATCAATAACAAAAGGATACCATAAAAATAAGATTGTAATATTTTTACTTAAAAAAAATAAACAAACAAATAAGTTCGCTTAATTTGCGGCCCAAAATGCATTTTTCGGCCTAGAAATCATCCCTGCCACCAAATATTCAACCAAAACCATCATCTTCTTAAATCTCATCTATTTATCCTTCAAATAAAGGTGGTTTGGTTTTAAACTATGCACTTTTCAAAGCTCGGCCACTACGAAACGGACTGCCTCATGCGCGTTAAAAATGCTCTTGAAGTGGTTAATGTTGACGACATATCAAAAACGCAATGCGAGGTGAACTATATAGGTCACAGATAGTCGTGCGAATACCCTGCGCCAATATGAATTCCCGTATCCCGTATTTTAAATGAATTGAGGCTTAAGAAGGTCGTGAAATATTTGGAAAACTAAAACATACATATATAGAGCATATTAACGGCATTAAACATATTTTCCTTTTTAAGTAACTTTTATGGACCATAATATTTGCATAAATATAATTGAAATTTTCTTCGTTTGACACCACAGAATATAAACATTGAGTGAATTAGAGTCAGTCCAAATATGAGGCAGTTGAGTATTGTGACACAGGTCATTATTCTCTTTTGATTTTCTCCAGAAGGGCAGGCCCAGAAGCCAGCCCGCATATAAAATAAAAGTAGTTCATATTAAACATAAAGGCGATTTTTGCATGAAAACGGTGGATTTCCAGATACTTGTGTTCTTTGGTTATTATAAGACTTTTAAACAAGGCTTTATTTGAACAAAACGGTAATATTTTGATAGGAGCCGACCATTGAGCTGATTTGGGCATATATTCTTTTGCCATGCTTTCCGCTTTCTTTTCTATGAGATATTTGCCTTCAAACATCGCAAAATAGGATAAAATTGATGTCCGAAACACAACATCAAAATATAAAAGAATTGAAAAAAAATACTTAGCAGCTTGAATTCTTCCGAATATCAATGTTTCTTGAGGTTGCATACATGACTTTGTGTCTTAGATTATGTAACGATGTATTTCCTTGTATTTTCAATTTATTTTTATATTATGAAATAAACAACTTAATGTCCGTGAAAACCTTGCTATTATTGCTTTAAAATAATTTGCATAGGCCTATACAACCAATTCACAGCCGTCATTTTTGCCTGAGTGTGTCCAATGGTTTCATTTTATCGGCCTTTTTATTCTCACTTTTGGTTTGGGGTAGGGATGTGCGGCGGGATATTTCGACAACTACCCCGAAAATAGCCTACCAAAAAATGAAACAGATTTGCTACCCATCCTTACACAAAGTTGTTGAACCACCCGTCTTATATACCTGTGGCTAATGACACCGACTGATTACGAATAGTTCCCATATCAGGGGAGGATTTTTTGAAGAAAAGGGCGCCTAATAGCATTAACTCTTGAGGCCAGAAATAGTGCAGAACATACTTTGGCGCTTCTGGGGCGAGAAGTTAGAGAAAAATAACTGCGATTTTTTTCCATCGAAGAGGGTATAAAATCGGAGTATATAAAGCCCTACATGCAAGTTACCGCTAGCATATGTGGCAGTAAAAAAAACAAGCAAATGATTGGCAGAATATTACAGTCATGCACAGGTTGGGTGGTTGTCTCATGTAGCATTACACGTCAAAGGCCTCTGTTTTCAAATATTTTAAGTATTAAGGACATGGTATATGCCTACTAGGAAATTCATTTACATTTCCTAAGCAGCTAGAAACAAAACTTTTCATTGGATGACGCGCACCCCTCACATTGGATAACTTCTCATTCAGTGGACATTATGGATGATATGACCCGTGGTTTTGAGAGTACCATTATGTTGTAAATGCCCATATGCACCCACTATTAGTTACCATGCTCATCACCAAGGGCCAGTTCAGTGTGTTGTACTTGTACATGCATTGACATGAACTGATCTTGTGTATTCTAGTTATCATATATCATACACACATTCGGGTGTGTTTTTTTCTAATCACTGGTGATGAAAGCTATTGAACTGTGGCATTGGAGTTGATACTTCATTTCCTCATTGAGACAACATTGTTTTAAATACCTGTTTCCCTGTACGTTTCATTGTAATCTCGGTGCAATGAACTGTGGTCACAATATTTAGAATCTAATGATATTGGAAATTAAAGTTGATGCAGGAGTATGTTTTGATGCCTTACTATATACTGTGGGTATATCATCTCTCTATATACGAGAGGGTTTCCTATGATCTCTGAGTAGTTACACTAACACATTAAGTACTACACCTCGCTAAGCGACGGTTGTCTTTTTAAAAGACTAATTCTTGTTCAGTATTTCCTTAATCTCTCAATAGAGCTCTGCAACAAATGCAAATGACCCAATTCCGCCGGGGGGGGGGGGGGTCTTGACTTTTTGTCTTTGGTTTGGGGGATGCGCTGCGAATTGCCTGGTAGGTTTACGTATTATAAGATTTTGGCCCGAATTATGCTCCGGAGCCTATTGTTCCAGAACCATGGTCCTGGAGTATATGTGCCTGAGCTAAACATTATCTGGAGAAAAATTTTAAGTCAAATACACTCCAGGAGTATATTTTGAATATGCTCCCGGAGCATATTGAATGCAATGCTCCAGGAGCATATGGAACGTGCTCCGGAGTGGTGCAAGTGGAGAAATTTTCTGGCCAAATACGCTCCAGGAGCATATTTGCCATCTGCTCCTGGATCTGGCAATTCAATTTGATTTAGAATATTTCTCCATATTATTTATGCTCCAGGACCTTATGCTCCTGCGCATAATTTCGGGTCAAAATCTCTCTTCGAAAGCCCTAAATTTGAGGTTTCTTGGCCGCCACCCCTGTCGTTAAACATGTACTGCAACCCGGAAGTACTTTTGTATTGAGAATTTCCCGCGAAACTTTTTTTTATCTCGGGAGAGTGTCCCAGGATGCAGGAAGATGCCAAAACCGAACACTTTTAATTTGCATACTTCGGGAAAACTACTCCTGCCAAAAAGGAGATCAACATACCCCAACCCCCCCAAGCAGCCTGATGATGGTTGGCAAAACAAAATCGGGTTCTCCCAAAGAACTGCGAAGCAAGAATGGTCGCCAAGACTGATGAATGCCGTAAGTGTAGTGATGCAGTGCAGATTCTGCAGCATGGCAAGGTTGCTGCCAATATGAAATATTTGAAATGCATGCAATGTCGAATGATGTATGAAATTGACAGTTCTGGATTTGGATGTTAATGTTTTTATACTCCATAAAGTCAGATAAAGCAAGACTTCCATATGTACCCCCCTCTCTATTAGGTGTGGTCCTTCATTTCACACGTCGAGCCCGTCACTTACACATATGCGCTAGTGCAATTAGGGGCGATCACGAAAAATACCTTTTTTAAAATCGCTCATTATTGAGGCTATGATCAATATGGTTTTCCAAAAACTTCATGATAGAACTCAGAAGGATGGAAATCTAATAAGATACGGAAAATGACCAAAGCCAATTAAAAACATTTTTGGATGGTTGAAGTCGGCCCTCCACCAGCGTAAGTACCACCGCGAACCCTACCTCGCTGTGCATGGTCCCCGATTTTTGTCCGCCATCCGCAGTTTTCTCGGCAAATCGCACCCGGATAAAACCAAGAAGGTCACTTTTTGTGTTTATCATTATTTAGTACAACTTCAAAGTATTATGACGAAATTTCAGTCCGTTTCTAGTCATAACGGGAAAGTCTTTTTTTATTTTAAATAACCATTCACTGATTTCTATTTATGGCTTCCCTAACCCGGAACAAGCCTGTGATATACCGTTAGAAAGATCTGTTTTGTAAGCTAAGTTTTTTTCTATTGAGCATTGAGGTCAGAGGTCGATATCCGGGGCGATTTAACATTTTTTGTTCCCCGCCCATATTTTCCATATATTCCCCACGCTTTCCAATAGGAAGCTGCACTCGACCAATCGCGCTAGAGTTGCCCATGAGAGTGACACGTGGGTGAGTCCCCGGGAACTATGCATCGAATACAGTGATACGTCATGCCGCTTGTATGCATGCTGGGATGCGGCGTGGTTTCGTAGTTTTCCAAAACAGCTCTCAGTGAAAGACTCATTATTATCACTATTGTATGACCGCGGTAGGCAAAATATGTAATATTAATTTGTTTAAAGTGTCTTGACATGAAAATAGAGGTGAAATTCATGATCAAAATTGATTAATTTGCTTGCATTTCATGTGCACGGCAGTAACAGACCTGGCCTGGTATAGATCTCTATCCACGCACGTACTAGTACAAGGTCAGTGCATGTATATGGTCGAAAGTATGCGTACTTACGAAGCTTACTCAAGCCTGCTGTGAAACAATGACATCAAATTCTGAGTTTTGCAAAGTCCCATTTCGGCGGCACTTACCGTTTCAATAATGCATCCACAGGTAGTAGGGACTCTCAGCCATCCATATTGTCCCTCTTATTTATTTTAGCATCCATGCCTATGGAAGAATAGCGTAAACTTCTGGAAAATGTGCGTACTTCAGTGTAGATTTGTCCGATAATCAAACATGTGTCTTATTTTTGTTGGGGATATGACGTCGAAGAGCAGAAACGAGTCTCATCTTGCGGTTATCCGGCCCGCACGCTTATTGTGTGACACACGACGCACAAACACTGTATTCGTTGGGAGGAGATTACAATCATGTGACGGAATATCCGGGACATTTCCGAAAGCACATGATATCGCCACCCATTTGGTAAACAAGACATGTGAATCGATTTGAATAGTGACACGGGGCTTTAAAATTTCGCCGATTTTCTTTGCTAAGTAAGGGATCGTGAGAAACGAGGTGAAACTTTGGTAACAAGACGTTATTAGTCCCTGTGATATCGGAAGTGGAGCATATTTCTTGTATAGACAATTTATTAATTTTTTGGTGTCTCCTGTCACCATTGTCACACGTAGCTTTGGATGGGTTCTGTGAAAATACTATTGCCCACATCTCAAGTTTGTGACCCGAGGGGCTACAACCAGGAGATGTGGTACAATATCTATGCATGTATGCCGTTGTCGGGCAAAGTGGCAGGCGGTAGACTACATGGTTCCCCGTTGCTGAGGTTTTTTTCATTTCTTTTCAAAGGCGGGTTCAAGGTTTTTGCCGCAGTTAAAATAAATAGTTTGCCGCTAGTGTAAATATCAACATGTTCTTTCAATCTGATATTTCTTAGATATATAGTGATATTCTAAACCTTCTCCATTGAAAATTTACATGTACTTTGTCCATATATTCCTGGCCTAAGCTTGTTGATTCAAGACTAGTAAAATCTAAATTTGCTGTTTGAGGACGTCGGCTGGATAATGATTGTAATTTTTTTTTTTTTCATTTACACATATGCCCATGCACATACTATACTGTATGCACACCCATTCATACTAACTTCCACATCCTGCACACCCATGCACACACTCAAATCCTTTCCTGCTTACAAACACATGCACCCATACCCCGGGACCCATGCACACACATACAAGCACATGCATGCACACACACACCCACCCACCCGGCACCCACCCACACACCCACACATACACACCCACACACACACACACACTTAAAGACCTGACCTACCTTTACTTTTTGCATGGTGCCTTAGCTAAGATCTCGGTCAATGGACGTGGTCAAATATTTAGAATCTATTTGATTGGAACATTAAAGGTTGACTGCAGGAGTATGGTTGATGACTGAATATATACTGTGGTTATATCATCTCTATAATATACGAGAGGGGTTTCCTATGATCTATGAGTATTTACACTCACCATATTAAGTACTAACATCCTCGCAACGCGAGATGGTTGTCTTTTTTAAAAGGACTATTCTTGTTCAGTATTTCCTTAATCTCTCAATAGAGCTCTGCAACAAATGCAAAGGACCCAATTCCGCCCGGGGGGGGGGAGGGGGTGGTCTTGCTTTTGTCTTTGGTTTGGGTGGGATGCGCTGCGAATTGCATGGAGGTTTACGTATTATAAGATTTTGGCCCTGAAATTATGCTCAGGAGCCATATGTTCCAGAAACCATGGTCCTGGGAGTATATGTTTCCTGGAGATATAATCTGGAGAAAAATTTTAACGTCAAATACACCTTCCAGGAGCATATTTGAATATATATGCTCCTGAGAGCATATTTGAATGCACAAATGCTCCAGGAGCATATGGAAACTATGATCCTGGAGTGTTTGCAGTGGAGAGAAATTTCTGCCAATACGGCTCCAGGAGGATATTTGCCATATGCTCCGGGATCATGTGCATTCAAATTTGATTAGAATATTTCTCCATATTATTTATGCTCCAGACCTTATGCTCCTGGAGCTTAATTTCGGGTCAAAATCTCTTCGAAAGCCCTAAAATTTGAGGGTTCTTGGCCGCCACACCTGTCGTTAAAACAATGTACTCAACCCGGACAGTTACTTTTGTATTGAGAATTTCCCGCGAAACTTTTATCATCGGGAGAGAGGAGTGTCCGGATTCAGGGAAGATGCCAAAACCGAACACTTTATTTGCATACTTCGGGAAAAACTTACCTCTGCCAAAAAGGAGACAACATCCCCCAAAGAGCTGATGCTGTTGGCAAAATCAAAATCGGGTTATCCCAAAGAAACTGCGAAGCGCAAGGAATTGTCGCCCAAGATGATGAATGCCGTAAAGTGTAGTGATTGCAGTGCAGAAGTATGCGCATGGCAGGTTTGCTGCAAATATGAACAATGGAAAATGCCTGCAAATGTCGAATGATGTGTATTGAAAAATTGACAGTTTGGATTTGCGATTGTGATGATGTTTTATGACATCCAAATAAAGCAGATAAAGGCAAGACTTCCATATATGTACCCCCTCATATAGGGGGCTCCGTTTTATTGCACACTCGAGGCCCGTCACTTTACTAAAAATGCGCTAATGCAAGTAGTGGCGAGCACGAAAAATACACTTTTTAAATATCGCTCTAATATATTGAGGCTCTATTATCAATATGGTTCCAAAAACTTTCATGATTTAGAAACTCAGCAAGGATGCAATCTATATAGATATCGAAAAAATCGACCAAAAGTCCACAATTAAAAACATTTTTGGATGGTTTGAAGTCGGCAACTCACCAGCGTCAGTTACCACCGCGAAACCCTACGTGCTCGCTGTGCATGGTCCCCGTTTTTGTCCTCCACTGCAGTTTTCTTCGGCAAAAATCGCAAACCGGATAAAAAACCACAGAGTCACTTTTGGTTTAATTTCCACATTTATTTAGTACATACTTCAAAGTATTATGAGCGAAAATTAGCTTTCTAGCATAACGGGAGAAAGTATTTTTTGAAATTTATTAAAAATTCACGGATTTTATTTATGGCCTTCCCTAACCCGGAACAAAGCCGTGTGATTTTTACCGTTAGAAAGCTCGTTTGTAGCTATTTTTTCTAGTGATCAATATTTGAGGTAAGAGGGTAGATATCCGGGATTTGCGATTTTTTTAACCATTTTGTCCCGCCCAATTTTCCATATATTCCCCACGCTTTGCAATAGGAAGCTGCCACTCGACCAATCGCGGATTATAGAGTTGCAGATGGCCCAGAGAGTGAACGTGGGCGAGCAGTTTGTGCCCCAGGGAAAACTATTGGATCGAATACAGTTGGTGATAGTCATGCCGCGGGTAGCATTGCGGGATGCGGGTGTTTAGTCGTTTCCCAAAACAGCTCTAAGTGAAAGACTCTCATTATTATCAACTATGGTATGACCGCGGTAGGCATTAATATGAATATTTAATTGTTTTTAAAAATTTAGCTTGTTTTTTTGTTTTAAAACATGTCATGGATCAAAAATTGATTAATTGCTTGCATTTTCATGTGCACTGGCGTACAGACCCTGGCCTGGTTATATCTTATCCACGCACGTTAGTACAGGTCAGATGCATGTATGCCGGTCGGGCAGTGGCATAGGCGGTAGACTACGGTCCCGTTGCTGAGTGTTTGTTATTTCATTCTTTCAAAGGCGGGGTTCAATGTTTTTGCGCAGTGAAAATAACAATTTTTTAGCGCTAGTGTAAATATCAACATGTTCTTTCAATCTGTATTTCTTAAGATATAGTGATGATATTATAAACATTCTCCATTGAAAAAATGTAACATGTTTTTTTTTAATCTTAAATTATTGTGTATATAATTTTCAATAGATGATATTGTAAAATCTTTAAATTTGTTGTTTGAGGACGTCGGCTCGGGATAATGATTGTAATTTTTTTTTTTTGCATTTAAATATGCCCATGCACATACTATGACTGTATGCACACCCATTCTTACTAACTTCCAAATTGCCGCACACCATGCACACACTCAAATAATCACTATTTAAATTTCCTGCTTACAAACACAGCCCCATAACCCTAGTTCTGCTGACATAAACCTTTTTGTCTTTTCATCATCTTTTAACATTTGGACAGTATCGTATATCAGTCTAACGTAAAGGTATGCCGCTGTAAATGGACTTGGTATCACACAATAACAAATGCCAAAGTTAAAGTCATCTGACTTGCCAAGATTTTTCAAACTTACCTCCAACAGGATTCTGTAGCATCTTACATACGACAGAAAACAAGGAATTCCAACCAAATTGTTTTCATCCAAACGTCGAAAAAAAAGTAACTAATGGATTTGCTTTTCAACACATTAAGTTATTTACTCCTAAAACTGTCATGAGTGAGTGGTTTGCCAGTTTCGGGAGTTTGGGGGTCAAAGGCGACCCGCGTTGTTTGTGTGGTCAACAAAAACAAAGTGTGGAATTCGTGTTCTGGTAGTTAGTGTAAGAGCCTGTTTGGTAAGTTTGAAAATCTTGACGCTGTTCAAGATGACTTTAAATTGGCAGTTTGTTATTGGTGATCCAATGTCCATGATACAGCGGCATAACCTGTACGTTAGCTGATATACGATAATGTCCAAATGTTAAAAGATGATGAAAGACAAAAAGGTTATGCTCAGCAGAACTACCCAGGAATCCGGGGACCATGCACACACATACAAGCACATGCCATGCAAACACCCACCCAACACCACAAACCACCCACACACACACCCCCACACACACCCCCCCCCCCCACACAACCCACACACTTAAAAGACCTGACTACCTTAATTTTTGCATGGGCCTTAGCTAAGAATCCACATCAGTCCTGTTTGATATGATGACCCTTCATGTCCAATATTTAAGTCAACCTTACAATTGTTAAATTAATTTAAAAAAATTAACTAATACAAAATTTGATTAATTTGAAAAACTCTTTTATATATATCCAGGGTTACAACTCCGGGCTCACAAAAATAAGAAGTAGGGGCGGGCAGGCAAAGGGCAATTTTGCCCAATTTTAAAAGGGCACCAAGGCATTACATGTTATAAGAAGCTATTTTTTTAGGGCAACCAAAGCAAATGGTTAGGGCACCCAAGGCCAATTGCATTAGGTTGCCTTAGGTTATTTGGGCCTGACATCCTTGCCTAACTCCTGTTTTGCATTCCCTCACAGCTTTTCAAGAGCAATGGGACAAATTTAATGACCTAAATTAAACATGTGGAAATCCCCAAGGTTGATAATTTGCAAGTTGGGCAATGACAGGGAAGAAACTAGCGTATTATTGATATGAATTTTACAGGCTTTCATTAGGCCGTTAGTTTGGTATTATTATTCCATAATATTAATGGTCTTATATACAAAAATAGGAATTTCTTTGCATTTTTTAAAGCAAAACCAATGTGCAATTTTCCTCATAAATGAGTGGTTCGTACATGTATGTAGTTTTAATTAAAAATTAAAAAAAAAAATTTCCCCATTATTTAAAAATGGAATAACCCTATCTTATGGAGTGAAAAAATGTAGTACTTTGTCAATTAGAAAGTCGTTTAGAATACTTTTGTCAGTATTTTCTATGTTTTTAATCTTGTGGAGCAAAAACTCCAATTATATCCATAATGTTTTGCATAATTTTTACCTAATAGGTAATTAAATATGCAAAATAACCTAGCTTGAAAACGTTCGCAATTTTTTTTCAGGAAATCTTTAAAGCATCTAATAATTGAACTATATACCAAATTCAGTTTCACTGCTTGATAGAATTGTAATAGAATGGGACATTTGCAAACAAGCCATACAAATTGGTATTCTGTAATAACTCACCATGGGGTTTGTACAGGTTGAATTTCCACTCTGGGACAATAGCCGCAATGGATTGTGGGTAATCCAAAAAAAATAGGCATACTTGGCAAATTCCCCAAAAAAAGGCCTGTTACTCCCCAAAACGATTGGTCCACTTCTCATTGAAACTGGTTATTTTATTCAGAACAACGTAGAAACTACATTTCTATAAAACTATTTCATTTCTACCCAGATCTGAAAAGTGATTTTTGAGTAATTAATCCTCAAAATATGGCCTTTTTTACATTTTTTACCAAAAAGACGAAAAATGCGATTTGAGCACCTTAAAATTGCCATAACTCCACAACGCGTACCCATTCGAAATAAATTTTGGTGCAATTTGTTTCTTTGACAAGATCTTTCATTTAAAAAAATAAAAAGCTGGAAAAACACAACTTCTAAAAATCACCTGGACCCTACTCACTATTACATGCAACATAAAATGTTATTATTTTAGCTGTTTATTCCGTTGTTGATCAAACAAGGCCAAAATTAAAATTACATTTTGTATCATTGTAAATATACTCCGAGGGGGGTACATATGGAAGTCTTCCCAGATGAACAACCCCGTGCGTGTGACTATCTGATAGATCTTCTCCCTCAGCTTTTTTTAGTTAAACCAAATCAGAGACGTGATTGTGTTGGTAGTCGAAAAGTATGGTACTTACGAAAGCTATTCCGGCAGCTGAAACATTGACATCAAATTTTGGGTAAAGGCAAAGTCCCTGTCGGCGGGCACTACCGTTTCAATACTGCATCCACCGGTAGTTACAGCTCTCAGCCATCCATATGTCCCACTATATTTATTGTAGAATCCATTGCATATATGGTTTTTACAATCAGGGTTACCTCTTGGCTGAACACTACATTGTGACCATAAAAACAATGTCTGTATTCCTCATAATTGGTACTATGCCAACGTAAGACCACCAAAGCTACTACTACAGCCTGCAAAGAAACCATTTGAAATGCTTGATGACTACCAAAAATATGTACATACAGGAAATTGCTAAATCACTGTCTCCTTTGAAGTAGGTAATATTTGAGTAGATAGCAATGGTCATAAAGACATTGAAACAAACTTCAACATTAGGAAATAACATTTGAAGCAAGGTATTAATATCCAGAAATCTTAAAAAGAATGTGACCATGTGGTAACATGCGGTGTCAGTTTGAAATTTAGGGGTAAATTCCGTCAAAAATGTCCCTCCGAATTAGGGCTAATAAGCTGAAACTAAATTGACAGATTGATTGGTGATATCTTGTATAAAAACTCTTGTTTTGTTCTATACATTGTAGTAAACAACACTGGTGGCTACCCCTAAGTTTTCCTGTATGACATGATCAGATGTTAGAAGTCAGTGTTTCGTCAAAATCGGTCCTTTCGAAAAAACAAGTTTCACTAACCATAAAATTTTTTTAGAAGACCTCACAACTCCAAATTTTGGAAACATACTCTTTGAATTATCTATAATACAAAAATATAATACTGAAAAAATAATCAAAGCACTTTGTTTTTTACCCCAAATGTAGAAATGAATGAAGTGCTCTGTCAAAATCTTGTCCCCTCGAAAAATGTATCATTTGATCAATCATAAAAATTGTTTACAAAGGACTGACGCCTCAAAATTTGAGGAATTGTATTATTGACTTAATACAATCCAAAAACATCAATACTGAAATAATTCATGCAAACTTTATTTTTCACCCCAATGAGACGCGAGGGTACCCTGATTGTTTGTTTAAAAAACAACCCATATCGAAAAATAGCGTAAAAAAACTTTTGGAAACGTGCGTACTTCAGTGTTGAATTGTCCGATGATCAACATGCTATTATTTTTGTTTGGGGATATGACGTCGAAGACTAGTTCCACTAATTGGAACTATGCCAGTTATGGCATCTTTTAAAATTGACAAACTTTGGTGCCATAATTTACAACTGTTCTGTGGAGGTCAGCCATTAAGGTTGAGGATGTTTTGAGATGATATTTCCTAAATAAAAAGAAAATAATTTTCTTTTGCCATACAAGCATTCTAGAGTCTGTAGAATATTGTCTTACCAAGTTGACTAACAGATTGCTACAATTTGTTCCCAACAAAGTTCATGTCAACATGTACACGGGCTGCCAAAATGGAGCCCAATGTAGACACAAACACAAGGATAAGTTTCACCTGAAAAATTTCATAATGGGAAGTTAAATCCAGAAAACTGGTTAGCCACATGATGCAGAAGACCCCGCAAAGAACTACAAATATACATCAATTTATTGCAAAAATAATGAATAGTTAAGCACTTTGCAGCTGTAAAGTTAGAGCAGAAGCGTATGTGTACTGCTTAAATGGCCTTTCATACACCCACAAACTCGTCATGATAGATAGTCTTAGATAACAGCAGCCATAAAAAAGTTAAGACTATCTAGTCATGATCATCAGGACTAGTCGAAGACCAGACGAGTCTCTCTTGTTCGTACGCGTCCCGCAACGGCTTTATGTGTTTCACACACGCCCACACACTGTATTGCGTGTTGGGAAGAGATTACAATCATGTGACTGAATATCCTGGACATTTCCGAAGCACGTGATCTCCCACCAGCCCCGCCATTTTTAAACAAAGGACTGAAACCGGATGTGAATACTGACAACGCGGGATTAAAATTTCTCCGATTTTTTTTCATTTGGTATTAAGGGTGTTCATAATGAGTAGAAACTTTGTCACAAGCCGTATTACGTTCCCTGTATAATCGGGGTAAGTGGGAGCATATTTGTTGTAGCAAATGGTCTTAATTTTTTTGGTTGTCTCGCATGTCACCCTTGTCACTAGGGTTGTTGTCGCCGAAGGCTTTGTCGACAATTTGTCGCTACATGCATTTATTTCTTTGCGCGATAGCCACCGTCGACAAATTTAGAGCCGTTGGAGGTGTAATGCTCCCTTGAGACCGACACTTCCGGTGTTTTCGCAAATATTTTAAAAATCCATGACCATTGTCCCCCCCATTGTCTTACGTGAGGTGACTCTTTTGATAGCTGACAATCACAAATACTTACAAAAAACAATGCCCTGCGAAGTATCTTGAAAGTTTCTTGATTCCTCCCCCTTTGGCTTGTTGATGGTGCCAACTCGGCCATTTTTAAGATAAACGATCGTAAGTCTTTCGTGAAGTTAAGAGTACTTGGATCGACGAATTCGATACAGCGGCCAGTGACTGCTACATGTGTAGTCATTGGCAGCTAGGTTCTTATCGTTATTAGCTCCTTTATGCACGCACTTGAAGGTCCAAATGTGAAAGACATCACCACCAGCAAGAGGTTCGCCCCTCCCCGCTGACGGATTTACGAGTATGAAAATGACCTCGTTGCCATTGTCATATATCATAGACCGGTACCCGATGTTTTAATGTTCTTATCATTAACTTAGTAATGATCATTCGTAACCACAAGCAATTTCAAACAAAGCAGCCAATATGGCGGACACAGCTGAACTGGATGGGGGCGTTACGTTTTTAACAACATAGTTTTTTTTCCTTTACTGTTGTAAAACCCTCATTTACATAAGACTAATGAAAGTAGTTTCCTGGAAGATCACATAAATCATGTGTAACGGTAAACATACGCAATACTGCGGTTTTGTTTTTTTGAGTGGTAAGCACTAGTGAAACTCAGCAAAATCAACGCTGTAAAAATAAAACGAGCGCAGCCGATAAACCCAGCTGCGTGTGGAACTTCAATGAAGATAGCATGGAATATTATATATTATAAGATATTATAGAAGTTCAGACCGAGGGAAAAATAAAGCAAAGGGAAGTAGTCCAGTAAACTAACAAACTGGGGCAAAAACCGAGAAGGAAATCAAAAGCAAGGAAGAACTCGACCGAGCGACAGCTGGGGGAAATGTAAAGTGTAAAGATCTTTGGGTGACGGATGAACGTTACCTTCTGGAGGGGGAAAGTTGACGGGATATAGAGAGGGGAGAAGGATGGTGATCTAGAAGTGAGATACAGTCCCTATATATAATAAATGTTATCCAATGTATTCTGACTCTCTAGGAGAGGGAGAGATGGAGAGAGAGAGAGAGATCAATTCGCAATAAACCCAACTATCTTCATAAGATAGCAAAGAAGTATCATTTATTTCACTATTTCACACATATTTTAAGTCAGAAAATCGAAAAATTAAAAATATTAAAAAAAGGAATAATTATAAATGGCTGTTCCAATTTTTTATAGCACGTCAGCTTCATTTGAAATGAGTATCGTGTCATTTTTACAATCGGATGTGAATTTTACTGATCTACATCAGAAAGATCAACCGCCGCCGCCACCGCCCGGCGGCATGTGGCGTAAAGTGTCCTTTGAGTTTTTAAAAAATTTGAGCGTCACAATCGCCAAAATATTCATTTGAGGGGGGTGCCGGCGCCGTTAAAATACTTAAGACCCGTTGATGGTGTAACTATTTTAGAACAAATCTATTTTTGTTTTTGTAAGCATTAAAACTGAGTAATGTTGTTACGTTAGGGAGCATCACACACTGGTGTCGTCGGCAGTCGTGGGCCGCCCCTCGTGGTCGTGGTCATGGGGCGCGTGAGAATAATTGCTGCTCAGTCGCAAATAATATCGCGGTACAAGGGACCGGCTAAATGACCACCCATGTTATCTCCTTACTGCGACCGCGACGATCGTGCTGTCATTGTTTATTGGAAAGACTTTCACGATCCGTTAGTTGAAAATAAGACGTATATTAGGTAGATATTATCTTGTTTTTAATAAATGAAGTTATGATTTTTCACTATTTTATCATTAAAGTACATTACTGACTTAAGGAGGTGAAAATGATCGGAGTACTTGCGTTTAGTGTACGTTTATATGCTGACTTGGAGCGTGCCCGCCTGGGCATAATGATGCCACTTCACATAAATTCATACAACCCTGATCCCACAATCACCCTTTCTTTTACACGCACACGATTTAAACAGGTGGGAAGGGTATGTTATCATTGTGAATTGTTCTTGTCATTAAAATGACATTTTTTCGGGAATGCATTAATATTTTGACTCATTCAAGAACATATCTAACCAGTTTTAATGATGTTCTTTATGATGACCTTGTCTGGCTTTCATAATATCAAGCTTGTAGGATGTTTTAAAATAATCGTTGGCTACTGTCGACAAGGCATGGACTGATTGTCGATAGAAATCTAGTTATAAAATTACCTTATATAAACTTAAACATCGCCGATATTTAGCAGATTTTCCTCCTCACCAATTTTCTTCTTATATTTTTTTCAGCTATCTTTTAAAAGTCGTGTGCGTCGGAGTCGCCATCTTTTTTTGCAAAACCATCCCAGTTACCACTGCGCATGTGTGCTAAGGACGGGAAAATCCCGTATGACGCCAGCCGACTCACTCGAAAATGGCCGAGCAATCGCGAAATTCGCTAACCCTTTGGAAATCCTTTTACTTATGACGTAAGTCGCACGTGACTCCAGACTGACTCGTGAGCCGAGCCAACTTTCGGCAATAATCGGAAGTCTGAATATGTCAAGTCAAAATGGACGGAAGAAAAAGAGTAAACTTCGTAAGTTACAGGGTACGGGCTCAGTACTTTATTTTCAGCTCAATCTTACATATTTTGTACGTTAACAATGTAAAGAGTTGCACCGTTAACTCATGTCATATCATTTAAGACAATATGGTTGGAATAAAGCTTATTTTGCTGGCGGTCCTGCAATTGTTCAGGGTGCTGACTTTTGTTCCATTCCACTCACTACAATAGGCCCATGCGCTTACAAGTTACAAAACACGTTGTGCGTGCCTCGCCGTCGTGTAAACATGCCAAACATGAACTGGCCGACTCCTAGTGACGTAACTCGTTTAGACTTTTGGCGACAACACCTTGTCGTACGTCGGATCCTGAATTTGACTATTGTCGACAATAAAAATCCTACTCGACAACAACCTATAATGGGTCACCCGTTAGCTATGTGGTTCTGACGGATACTACTGCCCCACATCTCAAAGTTGTTGACGCGAGGGGCTACACCAGAGATGTGGTACCATATTAGTTTCGGTCCACCCCCGAACCCCAATTGTATCCCCATAGGTTTACATTGGTTGCGGGCAATATGTGATCCCGGCGAAAAAGCTATGTACCAATTTCTCAGAGCATTATGCATGAGACGTTTGTCACACCTATCCCCATTGAGCATTACTCAGGGATTAATGTTACTAAGGCACTTTGGGTCTGTAATATCAATGCAATTACTCACGTTTGAAGGAAAAACTCGCATTTTCATCCACTTCTATCCAGGATTCTAATACAGCAGCCGCGCATGTTTTACTCTCACGAGGGTATCTATAAACAGACGTCATTTGGCCACTGACCTGTTGAGAGGTCAGTCCATATGGCGTATCGGCTGGACCGCCCGCCGCATCCCCTGTTCAATTTTCACGTTCGTTCACAATGCTCTTTTTGGAGCTTAGGATGGCGAATAGTGCAGACTACACAGCAGGAACATCATGAGAACGTCACCAATCTAACTCGCTTTTTTTTTGGTGCTAAGACAATGACATCACAGGTTTAGCAGTCTAGCTCACACGTGTAAAAAATCATTCTGTACAACACTAGCCGCAGTTAATTTTTTATCAGTAAAAGATTTTCATTATTGAGTCTTACTTTAAGATTAAAAGAATTTAGACTAATGTGTACTCTAATTGTTCAAATTTCTTTTTTGAAAAAAAAACATGTATTTCCACTGGCGGCGCCTGGGTGAGCGCCACTTCCTGTGCCAACGCCTGATGTAACAACCATACATTTGCATATGCGCAACTTCAAATACAAATTTATGAACAGCAAACATCCCGGATGGGTAAACAAAGCAAGCACATCGACCACTTTGATCAAATGAGATTGCAGCCGAGTGTCGGTACCCTGGGTAAGTATTTGTCACATGCATTTTCGGCATGTTACCCTAACATTTCCACATAGTTACTATGCAAGAATTGCTAATGTGGCTTCACTACTGTCGCGGGAGCGTTAGGGAAACTAGTAACTCTAAAAAGGAATTTTGAAGAGGCACATCATTTGGTCCATTTGTTCCCGTTAAGAAATCGGCTTCGTAACGGTACTTGGATCGACCAATTACAAATCTAATTGTGTGAATATAACAGAGAAAATCCAGGAAAAATTAAACCACTGGCACTGAGGCGATCGCTTGAGAGTTTGGTTTGTGTATTTCTCATATACATGTATAAATAATGGTGGCCATTTCCTTCGCAAACATGTGTCTGTTATACCCCGTCCCGTGATTTGCCATCATGTTCGATCCCTGCCTTCATTTCCAACAATTTTAATAGCATAATCCATTTTTTCTCTGAATATGGAAAGTTATTATTAAATTAAACCCCACTTAAGAAACACAATGGTGAAAGCAGAATGGGGATGAAATTTAGATCTGTTTTCCACCACTTAAATTGCACCTTTAACATGCGGTTTGAATTCTCGTTAAACGTTGCCGAATTTCGTAGCCTGTGGCAGACTACTAATTCTTTCCCGAATTGAAATAGACCTTTTGGTTAAGAGTTACCGCGTGGTCCAAATGTTGGCTCACATCCGGGGATGTTTTTTCTAGTGGGTTCCCATGGCATATGTCAAAAGTATGGGCTCAGCTACCTTATTTGTGTACACTGTTAATTCAAACTATATATCAAATGAAAATGGTGAAAACATAATTTGATTTGGTCATTATATAAAGTTAGCAGCTTCCAGAAGTCTCGCATAAATTGTCCAGACATCGGCCGTGGCCGTTACACTCGAACTGGTAGTTGAATGTATCAAAGATTTTTTTCATCACATCAATGAATAACTTAAACCTCTCATATAGAAATAAAAAAGCAAATTGTATATACTGTGGATTGCAAATAAAATAATAACATAATAATAATAATAATCACTATTTATAATATATCACATATTAATAATAATCAGAAAATAAATAATACTAACTGAATAATGGTAATGATATAATGAAAATAATACTAATAATAATTAATATATCATCAATACTAATAATAACAATCATATCATAATAATCCTAATTTAGTAAATAATATTATTTATTTAAGCATTTATGTTAAAAGTATGGGCTCAGCTACCTTTGTGTACCCTGTTATTTGTCCAAACTATTATCTGAAATGGTGAAAGGGAAAACATACTTTGATTCTGGGGGGGGTCTTATAATAAAGTTACAAAGCTTCCAGAAGTCCTCGCATCAATTTCGCAAGAACATCGGCCGGGCCTTAACAACACTTTCTGAACTGGTAGTTAAAGGTGCTTGTCCGATTTATTGTATTGTGTTCTCTACTTGATATGAGAGCCTGGCACTTGCACTACACCCATCAAGTACCGTGGGAAACAACTTTGCAGTTTTGATGATAGATACAATATGCATGTTGCGACCCTATTCAAATACTGTGCTAATATTGATGGTTTAACCACTAAAACTGCGGTTTTTTGTTAGACCCACGAATACTCGGTGGGTCTATACTACTTGGGGTTTTGGAAGCCAATGGTTTTTGTTAACTGCGTGTTTATCTTATATCGTATTGTGTTGAAATTTCGCATGTGTGTTTTGGTGGATGAACGTGGGAAAATAATGCAGCGTTTTCCGTTTGCGACAATAAGGTTGTGAAAGCCCAAGTTTAGGGCTAAACAACAAAATTGGTTGAATTTGGTTCGTGACGTTTCATACAGCTCCTTTTGGATGTGTGGGCATTGTTTATGTCCATGAAACTGTTTGGGAATAGCACAAGTCAATCACAGTAATCCTCTGGCAAGCCTTCCCTTGTCCGTCCCGATTGCAAGCCTTATGATATCCTTAGTTATGTCAATCGTGTGCTTCATTGTTTTTTGTTTACTGATTAGGGTCACTTACCTTGCAAGGACCCTTCCATGTCTGTTGATTATTTCCAGGCTCAACACCCTTTCTGGTCAGATGACACATTTTGCAATGTGGCTAGTACATAGTTTTTGACCAGTGGACTAGTAATGTAACATTTCTGGCAAACATGAGTAATTTTAAAAAATGGTTTATATTTCCTCAGAATTGTAAATTTGTGTTTTTTTCCATGATAAGCCCAACATGCACCAATCGAATTGACACTAAGTTACTGCTCAATTAATTATTCTCGTCAGTCAATAGTATACTAGCCTCTTACCCCAGTAAAAATCATTCTTTCTCAATTACAATAACTGTCTGGAATTTCCTTGATCCACTAACCTTTACTGTGTGTGGTTTGCGTGGTGTGTTTTCCTACAGGTATGTGTGTTGTAAACAAATGTAAAATAGTAATTAACATTATTGAACAAGTATTAACAGTATAACATTGGTCAGTCGGGGGGGGAGATGATAATATCCTCTAACCCCAGTAAAAAATCATTTCTTTCTCAATTTAAAATACTGTCTGGAATTTCCTGATCCACTAACCTCTCCTTGTGGTGGTTGTATGTGGTGTGTGTGTGCGTGCGTGGTGTAGGCGTTGGTGTCTGTGTATGTGTGTCTATTTACTCTGTATGTGTCCTGTGCCCGTCTCTCTGACTCATTTTTGTAGGTGTGTGTCTACATGACAAAACGTTCAAAGTCGAGGACCGTCCTTTGTTTAATTGTAATAACATCGTGGATTAGTAATAAGCATGAGTCCGTTCTTCTCTGGTAAAGTAATCCTCTTAGCATGTCTGACACTTCCATGCCTCGCTACTTCTTTTTCAAATGGGTCAATCAATAGTGGAAGTTGGTATCAATTTGTCCGATAAATGCCTAATTGGGTGGCCGTGGATAAACATTTTGTTACAGTCTGGACACAAAAACGCATCAGTTGAAGCAACGAGTTCGTACAGAATCAAGTTTTGAAAAGGTTGAAAATATAGGCCCTAATGCGGGTGAGTTATTGGATGAAAAAGGGTGTTTTTTTTTTTTTTTTTTTTTTTTTTTTTTTTTTTAATTTTATGGTGTTTTTTTGTGTTTTGATTTGTGTCATTCATTGATGAGTTATGTTTTAGAGGTTTGTTTTTTTATTTTGGTGAGTTATGGCTGGGAGTTCACCAATGATGAGTTTTTTTTTAAGAGTTCTCTGTTGGTGAGATATGATATATTTCATTGATGAGTTATGTTTTAGAGTTCTTGGTGTTCGCGAACGCCGTGTGACTGCTTGTATCTATTAAAAGGCCATTCCTCCATTATTTACCTTTTTAAAGGGCAATTCCATTAATCATTTCAGACACCATTCCTCCATTTCCAATTAAAGGGCCATTACCCGAACCAATTTCTCAGTTACCAATTAAAGGGCTATCCTCCATTTGCCAAAGGGGCCATTCCATCATTTACCTTGGAAAGGGCATGCAATTTTATTTAAAATTAAAGTGCCATTTTCTTCTTTTCTTTCATTTACCAGAACAGGGGACAATGCTCATTACTATTATTAAAAGGCTATTCCTCCATTTACCAATAACCGGCCATTCCTCATTTACCATTTAACGGGCATTCCAATTAAGGCATTATATGATTTTCCTGAAATTGTTAAGATTATAATTGGATTAAAGAGGCATATTTAATTTTCAAAAATTAATTTTTTATTTATTGTATTATGTATTTTTTGCACCATTTGAAAGAAGCGCCACCCCCGGGTTCAGGTTTACCTAAAACTTTGTACTACACTACCTTTTCTATTTTTGCAAAGCATATTTTATGTCCATCTTGATCTTATTTGTTCAAAACTGTCCTGCCAACACATAACTTGTCTTGGGTGTCTCATGTATTGCGTCTCCAAGAATCCTTCCAGTCAACATACACGTGGGTCTATGCATCATTGATGCTCCTCGTTTATACGTGGGGAATGAATGGCTTTGAGGGCTCAAATTTCAGGACGAGACAATGAGGAAAATACGGCCGTTCATCTGATATCATACTCGATACTACTTCCGGTAAATCGGGGGGGGGGGGTACCAAAGACGATCGTTACATGCACCTTTAAAGGTATCAAAGATTTTTCACATCATGAAAAACATAAACCTCTTCATTATAGCAAATAAAAAAGGCAAATTGTTAATCTGGATGGCAAATAAAATTAATTACAAGTATAATAATAATAATAGTTAGAATTAATCATAATAATCCACCTAATCAATAAATAATACTAAGGATTTAATTGGTTTAATGATATGATGAAAATAATCTAATAATAATATATAGCAGCAATAATGTGAATAATAAAACAAATAAACAAGGTAATAATCATAATAATAATCCTAATTATAGTAATAATAAGTATAGTAATACGAAATTAATAACAGATATGGTTTTTCACCGATATCAACCAATTATACATTCCATTCAAAGCTATGTAAGATGTCCTGATGGTTTTATTGCAGGACAAACACTCAATTAAAATCAGTCAATATGGGCCATCAGTGTCTTAAGTTGGGTAACCTCCCCAAGAGGGTGGCGGGGTGACATGTTTCGTAAAAAATGTGACATGATAATTGTATTTTCAAAAGAAGATGATACCTAACACCATTCTTTTTGGTCTTATTTTAAAGCCTAGTTTTTCTTCTTTCATTTGACACCAACTTCAGGCTCTCCTTTGATGCTAATTAAAGGTGGGTGTCTATTATGTGTATCTTGTTCTCCACTTGATATGATAGCCTTGCAACCTGAATACACTACCATCAAAGTATCGTGGGAAACAAAACTGCGGTTTTGCATAATAGAGCGATAATGCACATTGCAAGGCCCTATTCACGACTGTTGCTAAGATTGATGGTTAACCACTAAAACAACGTTTTTAGTAATATTGTGCAAAGAGAAGTGGATTTGGAAGTAAAATACAGCCTTTCATTCTGGGATATCCAAATTTAGTACTACTTCCGGTTAAATCAGGGGGGCTCCAGAGGCGATCGGAACAAGCACCTTTAATTTTATGGTCAATTATACAACAAGAGTGCAGGGGAGGATGTTGTGAGGGCACGGTACCATAGAAAAGTATATGGGAAAAACTCAAGTTGCCGAACAAAATTTGCAAATTAGGTTTTAATTATTAGTCATGTAGCCAGGGATTTCTTTTTATGTATACTTAATCTTGGACATTGCAGCAATTAAAACATGGAAAGGGTAATAGTCTAACTTGCATTAATTATTAGACCTAATAGCAAAATAACAAAGCTCCCGATGTTTTTCCATAGACTACAATTATGTGTAACTATAGCATTCGCCCTAGTATTTGTGTCCCCGCCGACGAGTTCGGAAGGGGACTATTAAAATGAGCAGCGTCCGTTCGTCCGTCCATGATAAAAATGTTTAACCCTGTGATACGATTTATTGGAGTTCCGTATAAGGGCAACACTTATGTAATTGGTGGAAAAAAGAAGGGCAGGTTGATGCAGTTCTCGAACCTGATTAGATTGGGCGTAAAATCTGCGAATTGAGTATCTAATTTGCATTTAATTTATGAAAATCTTCCGCAAGGCCTGTGTACAAGGTTTCTGGAGTTCCGTATGCATCTAATGATGATAACTTGGTGGAAGGAAGCGCGATGAAGAGTTATCAACCTGATTAGATTTTGGGGATTCAGGCAAATTAGTATGCAAATGAGCTAATTAATATGCAAAAATCAGCGTAAATTGCCATATTTTTGAAACGGGTACATCGGAAATCAAAAATTTCTAAGCACTGTAATGTAGCCTATATGGGGCAAATCTTTTTTGCCAATTTGAAAAGTAGGGATATATGCGGCTAGGTATGCAAATGAGCGTAATTTAAATATGATAGTTGGTCGTTTTTTTAATGTGGGCACCCAAAAAAATTGTGGATTTGTCACATATTTATGGTTTTGTGATCCATTTTCGTGCATATCTTGCAAAACTCCAACAAAATGTAATGATTGTGGGCTCCATTTTATAAATTAATTATTAGTCTCTCACCAATGATTGGTGATACAATCCAAGAAACAGCAGCCAATTAGCACAACAATCATTAATTAAAACTTAATTAGCCAGGGGTGGAGGTGGATGCGGTTGCGGTGGATGCGGACCTTGCGGTGTGTACATTTTAAATGGGAAACCCCACTTGCAGATAACAATAAATTTTGAATTATTTTCATAAAATGGTAAACTCCTTATTATTAAGAGTTCAGACTAACAATTTGCCAATTCAAAGATTAAATTATTCAATAAATTGATCGAATTCGAACATAGGGGTCAACGGCCATTTTCCTCCCTATACATTTCATAATTACACTCTTTAAATTGATTATAATGGGTGCAATGGTCAAATAAAAAAGAGCTAGGCCTTGAAATTTCAGAAAAGTTTATGTGCAATAGTTGTATTTTAATCTGTACCTAGGAAACATGATATATGTACAAGGATGGTGGACTTTGACATGAACAGCGTCCCCCCCGGCCCTCAACCTTGAATTTGGTATACAAGTGCCATTTTTGTGAAAACGAAAGTTGGAAATTGTTTCGTACAACCTGTAGAAATGGAGCCTTTGCCCTCAAAAACATATCCCCAACAGTAAAATCAACGATTGTATGTAATAATAAATATTTGACACAAAATTGTTTTTTATACCCCGAATAGAACCAATTTTTGAACACCCCTAGAAAATTAATTTGGCCCGAGATAATTCAGACAATAATATAATTGCCTTGAAAGGTCTTTCTTTCCGCACAATCACAAAACATACACTTGCTATTTATTTCACTATCCTGCATAAGAATATGAAGAAAACAACAATAATTTAAAACTCCTTTGTCTTTGTTTTTTTTTTTTTTTTGTTTCCAAAACCCTGTATAATTGTATGTGACACCCTGTATAATCAAGTCCAATTTGCGTAGTTATGCCCACCTTATCAGCTTTCAGAAATATATACTTTCATATTGCTTCTGATAACGACATTTTAAGCTGTCAGTGTTATTTTTATAGAGAGGTTTGAATTTTGGCAAGATAGGTAGATGTGACACAAATGTGTCCCACCTTAAAAACATGACCATTTGCTGTATCTCCCTTGGGGCCCCCCTTAAATCAGGCTTCGAATTACCCAGGTGCACACAGGCACAGGTGCATGTAACTTTCTTTTCTGTGCATGTAACGTTTGTATCCTCATGCACATGTGGCATTAAACTTTAACTTCCAAAATATATGTATTTTTAGCTTAATTATTTAATAAAAGTCTGCTTCTGGAATGACAAAATTTGAACCCACTGTCATAGTCTAAAAGTACCAGAGTTTGCTATGAATAAAGGCAGTAGTAACACCAATGTTTACATTATCCTGTGCATGTACCTTTCCAACCGATGGTGCATGTTAATTTTTTGAAGTATTATGCACCAGTGCATGTAATTCTAAAATTGTAAATTCAAAGCCTGTCTGAAATGGTATGTCTGATAGGCAAAATTCCGTTGCTACATGAGACTACTACCATGTGGAGGGGGTGGGGTGTTTGTGGGAAGTTGTGGGTTGGTTGGGGAGGGGGGTAATTGTTTGCGGGGTGTTGGGGAAGGGGGTTGTGTGGTTGTCGGGGTGTTGGGGAGGGGGTAGGGTGTTTGCATGTTGTTGGGTGAAAGGTGGTGTTGTTGAGGGGGTGTTACAGGGTGGTTGTGGAGGGGGGTGTTACGGGGTGTTGGGGTTGGGGAGTAGGGTGGGAGTGTTACTGGGTGTTGGGAAGGGTGTTAGGGTGGTGGGGGTGAGGTGTTAGGGTGTGTTGGGGGAGGGGAGGTGAGTGGCGTGTTGTGGGGTGTTGGGGAAGGGAGGTCATGTTATGGTCAATTTCCAATACAAAGGTCATCCTGTTAACCCAAAATTTAAATTAATGCCAGAACAATAAACTTGGTGTCTAAAGAGAGCTTTATGGACCCAAATTTTTTGTCTCGCCTGAACTTTGTTCGGCAGAGACTTAGTAATCACTTTTCTGTCTTTCTGTCTGTCTGTCTGGTCCGGTCTGTCCTTCCGTCTGTCTGTGCTGCCGTCCGTGTTCACGGCTTGCAGTGTTGCCGATTTTAAATCACGTTTGATTTAAAATCAGTGATTTAAATCGCGATTTAAATCATTGATTTAAATCGGCGATTTAAATCAATGATTTTTTTTTTAAAATCACTGATTTAACTCACTTTGGTTTGTAAAAACAAATAATTGACAAAATACATTTGTTTTTAAAGACAATTTTAATCTTTAAATCAACTACTTTTATCAAAATAAAAGATTTAAACCACTTTTAAGCATTCAGATACCCTCTACATGGTTAGCAATGACACAATTTATGTTTAAAAATAATCATGTTGAAACCTGATGTTGTATCTAAATTAAAGTTTCTTTAAGTTTCTTTTTCGAATCGAATTCAAAGTTCTTGCAAGATACTAGTGAAACATATTTATCCGTATTACAGAAGAGAAAGATACCAGTAGCTAGGTTGCAA
>JAMKCH010032592.1:0-16443 GCA_023653785.1 Ophioderma brevispina
CCAAATAGCACTCTCGACTCGCACGGTGGTAGCCTGTACCAACTACGGCAAGTAACTACTTTACTAGAGAAATGTCCAATGTTGCTCCTCTCAATCTCTGCTGTGTCGCTTGGTGGCAAGCTGTCTGAAATCTTGCTTTCCGTAAGAAGTTCCTAGTGAATACAGTTAAGTACCTCTGTCATCGTTGAAGTTGAGCCACTGTAGTGCAGTCATTAGCAAGAAATGTCAAGCGTTTGTGGCCAGCAGCTCGAAGACTCACTCATTTCGAATTAGTGAGGAAGTCGTAGTCCAGGGCAATATCTAGAATGCTCATTTAATCGGTCACCCTCAAGGGGGGGGGGGAAATTTGCTCAAACGTTCGTTGGCTTGCAATGCTCTCCACCAGAATCAGCATGTGAATTGACAAAGTCCTGATGCTAGTATCACCTTTAACACAGATCAGACAAAGTAGTAGCAGCAACTGATAAGGCTGGAAACGTGCCAACGTTCAATCTTCTAAAATATTTATCCCATAGCAGCCAACTAATGTTTCTTAATCCCTAGTAAAGGCAAATGGTTCACCACCCCGACCACCATACCTCCCATTAGATAGTGTAGGACACGCAACTAACTCTAACGGTACCGTGCAGGTCTTTGGCGGATACGCCTGAGTTTCGGCGAACACGGTACCATATTCTTGGTTATCCTCTCGATGCGGCGGCTTCCTCTTGAACTTTGCTGGATGCATACCTTGACCTTAATTGTTTTTATGGGAGTCCTCATTCTTTCAGTTGAAGTTTTGCACAATTCTTGGTGTTCGATGCTGAAAATCTTAGGCTCGCGCTGTCTCCAAATTGCCCCGTTAACTTTAATGGGGGCTGCAAAAGTGGGCCATTGATTTTTCAACGGGAGCCACTTTGAAATTTAATGGGGAGTCAAGTGGGCTAAGACCACCATTTTAACGGACACACTTCTCAAGTTAAAGTGAGCAATAACAGTGAGTGGGTGGGCGAATATCACCTAACAATGATTCAATTTACCCTTTGCGGACCTCAACATGCAAGTACGCCCTGCAGTGTTGGTTAACAGTTGTCAATGGAACAGTTTGCAGTCGTCAAAAGAACTGCCTACATTCCTATGTAAATTTGTTATGGCTCTGTGTTAATGATAATCATGTTATCGGCGCGTAGCGACAGTATATGACTTTAATCGTGGCCATTTTGGGGGCCGTTTTTTGTTCGCGATTGTCCGTAAATGTCGGACGGATTTCGGGCGGTGGAAAAATGGACGTTGCAAATATGTCGTGCTGGTGTTTTTGCCCCCTCGAAATTGTCGGTGTAAGTCTTTAGCTTTTGAAGTTTTTTGGTAAAAACGTTTTGTTTTTGGTAAAATTTGTTGCTGTTATTAAATGGAAGTTGGGTTTGTTTACTTGATTTTGAAGGATGTACGAGATCAGCTATCACGCTGTATAAGAAGTATCTGAAAAATTGCGCTTTATTAGAGTGCGGATGATTGTTTTTTAAAATCACGTTTACGTGTGTTGAAAAAAAGTGTTGCTGCCAAAAAAGGAAATTTTTGTGATGTTGTTCCCCTCGGGCGATTTTTAACGCAGGGTGTTGGGTAAAGTACACTGTGATAATAGCGGGTAGTCCAAGCTTGCTCTGGGGACTATGTTGTGGTAGGTGGTCCGGGTATGACGTGTAGAGCTACTAAATAGCGGGGGGTTACCTGGCGAGCTTTTTGACGAATTAACCAAGATACTTGTTAATTCGGTAGTTAAAAACATGCCAAGGACTCCATAGGGAAATTTGGACTGGAGGTGGGTGGCACCGAAATTTACTAGAGTAATGCTGTACTTAAATGGTCTTGTTGTGATCAATGTTTTGTTGGGTTAAACAGTTCCAGTCTTGATTGTTCGTGGGAAAAATGCGTTTGGCGAGTGGTGCAAGGATTGGTGGTGAGATTTTGATGTCGTTTGCTGGTTATGTCCTCTTCTTGACCTGTCGGTCTTGGGTGGGAATGTAGTGCTTGGAGATGTCAAGTTCATCATGTTGTATTTTATTAGAGACAAACGGTGAATTCTGCTTTCTTGTAAACTTAGCCAGCCGAGGGTGGATGGCATTTCGGTAACACTAGCTTCACGAGTGAAATTCCCAGTATGATCGGGCTGCTCTCCGTTGGACTTTTTCAAGGATTTTTATGTCCTTTTGCTTGGTAATGATCCCAAGGCCGCTATTTCCATATTCGAGATGGGGTATAACAAGAGTATGGTAGAGACTTGTCTTATGATATTAAATAGATGGGCTGATGGAAGTGTTTCTCTGGATGAAACCCCCCAGGATTTAGAAGCTTTTGATGCAGCATTTTGGCTTTGCTTGTTTTTTTAGAAATTTTTTATTGTTGGTGTGTAACATAGATGTGTTTTTTTTTTCGCCTATGCCATCACAAAAGTCATACATATAGGCCTAAGCATACAAAATAAATTCACCCAAAGTAAAAATGAATAAAATAGCAAATGGGAAGAAATAAGAAAAACTTCCAGTTACAAATTAAAAAATAAAAAAAACGAACAATCAATAATAACAGATAGAACATATATAACAATAATTTTAAAATACACCAATAGAAGACCGGGTACACTATCTAATTCATTAAAATACATTGTTAATAAATATAAAGAAATCAACCATAAAAATATAATAACGACATTTATATAGCGCACTTCCCCAAAAAGGAATAAATATAAACATGAATAAAAAATGGAACCAAAATAATTTTTTAAAAATCAGTAAAAACATGATAAGAAAACGACAAAGTAATAAAAAATAAAAGCCAAAATGGTAGAACTAAAATAACCGGGGGATACTAACACTATTTTAAAAAATTAATAAATCAAGCCGTAGACACAAAAATATTAATAATAATAAAATGTTAAATGAAATAAACTTAAATATTAACACTTAACAAAATAAAGATGACGAACAATAAGTAAAAATTAAACACACAAACAAACACCAAAAAACAAAGAACCAACAAAAAAACAAAACGCAACTTTAAAAATGTGAAATTAAAATATAATAGACATAAAATCAACACTAATTATTAATCATGTAAATCGTTTACAATAACAAATTGAAAAAAAAAAATTAAAAACACAAATTAAAGATTACTAAATAGGTACAATAAAAATCTAAATAAGTAAATACTAAATGAACACATATAATTACGATAAAACAAAATAAACACTATGAATACAATATATACATTATAAATTAAAAATCAAAATAAACACAAACGAAAGGATTGGTTCGCGAATGAAATTGCATTATTGTAGACCCGTGCGTCATATTCCAATCAAATTGTTGTCAGAAAACTACAGCTTCATTCTGGACATCCTTTCACCTCACAAAACTTGCATGTGTCTATCTATCAGAACCAACTAGTCTACCACCAACAGCTACAACAACACCCCTGTAAATTCTCTACCAATCACAGATTTTTTTTCCAAGTGACATCTGCCTCTGGACACCCCTACCAGCTTTACGGGGTTCACTCATTCCTGGGAAGTTTCCGGATCGCCTGAAGCCACTCAAACTCCGCTAGCTAGCCACACAGACCTTCTTTTACGTGCAAACCAGTCTTTCTTCCTGCACCTTTGTTATCGTCTGTTTCCTGTGGACCAGCACACTCATTTGCACCTAGAACGAACAATCTCTACTACGCGTGAATTTAAGTGATTGGAAGATTATAAGATCGAGCAGTCAACTCAACCTAAAAAACTTGCAAGTCGCCTGATATGCAGCCACGGAAGTACAATGTTTCATATTGACATCAATTCAAACCATCTAACAACTTGCAGAAAAACGTCTGCTTCAATTCACATACAAATTGCCAGCCAACCTCGGTTAAACAAATGGGCTCAGACAGCGCACCGATAGGTTCTGACCAGTCAAGCAGTCACAACAGGCCGCCAACATGAACCCACTGGCACCCCACAATTTACCAGCACCAGCCTCCCCCGCCCTACCCAGTCCCCAATCTCCAGAAAACCCTGAAACCTAGAAAGCCGAGAACCGCGAAATTCTATCTATTATTTCTTTTTATATCCATTCATAGTTAAGCAAAGATTTTGCGTATATTCTAACTACAGGTATTTAACTACGATGTTGTACTCCAATCGGTTTGTTGACTATTTATATTATTTTATCAAGGATTGGACCTTGGTAAAAGGGTAGGTATCGTTTTTACTTACATAAACAATCAAGTTAAATGTATATACACACAGTACTGATACCAACAACTGTCAACTCTTTGCAAAATACAAATGCTTATGACCTTCATATCCTATATACAACAATGCCCTTTAGTTGTCCCCAAAAATGATGGTCTTATTTCTAATATATAGTTCTCAAAACCATCCATTAATAAGAAATCATGCAGAACGTGACCCTATTCTAACGGACAGATCTTGATTTCTCTATTTTATTGCAAAGGACACATCAAATTAGATGACACACATGTGTCGCACGATATAAAGTTAGTGATTTTGTGTTGAGTTTTGCTTGGCCTTATAGTTGTAACCTTTTTTTCAGTTGAATATACAACTTAAGGGTTGCCATTTCCATAAACATCTATCATTTTGCATTACTATTTAACACATAGTCCTTTAAGATACTATAAAATGGGCCTTTGATGATACTTTCCTCCCCAGTTACTGATACAAACATTACATCTACAGTAGCAAAAGAAAAATAACTTCATTAAGAAAGTTAGTATAGACCCTATAGTTATTTCTCATGGTTATGTGTCTCCATTTCCATATTTGCTTCTCAATCAGCTACCTTTAAAACACACAAAAGTAATTGAGAATGCATACATATCCAGCTTACAGCGAGTAATAGGCTACACATTTTATCTACATGATATATGTTCTTACTGAATATTTATATAAACCCCTGCTTTATTAGAAGTATGCTCTTGCCTGTTCCTGTTTTGAGTTTATTACCTGCACTGGGGGGTAAAGTGCAACTCATTAATATAATTTTAAAGTGGCCCCCGCTAACCATCTGTCAACGGAGTATTGTCAGTTTGATCTCATCACATGGTACAAAAAAAACAACAAATGTAAATAAAAAAGGCCGTGGTTAGAGATATTGACCTTCAGGGTTTAATTGACCTCTGAGCCTAAGTTATCAAGTGGGCAAGTGGGCAGGCAAAGGGGAGCATAACAGATTTCAATGGGTGGATAGGTGGTGCCTCATTAAAATTCAATGGAGCCTATACATAAAGTGCCTCATTGAGTACCCATTAAAGTTAACGGGCCAATTTGGGAGACGACCCCTACCCATCACCCCCACCTCTGGCCGAAGCTGAAGTCACGCACCTCCACTGGGGGGTCGAAGTTGAAGTCACTGCACCTCTTCTGCTGGGCGGAGTTGAAGACACTGCGACCTCTGCTGTTGTCGAAGCCCATCACACCTTACTGACAGATGAAACCCCTGCACCTCCACTGGCAGCTGAAATCTCCACAACCAGCCCATCACCGGTCGAAACTCTTATCTCCATACCCGCATCACCCCACCGATTGTTACTGACGCCTCCCCTCCCCACCACTGATCGAATTCCTACCGTGGCCTCCTTTGTATTTCCATCTACCAATCCGGATCCCTCGTACAACTTAAGGCGGTCAGCGTGAAATTACTACTTTGGGCCTTATCCTGAGATGTTACATCATACAAGCAAGTAACAATCAAGTAAGGCAACCCCTCCGCAAGGCCGTGGCGTTTCTTGGTCAATCCTGGCTTTCCTTCTTGCTTATTGTACAACCACACAAACTGGCCCAGTTTTGAACTTAGGGACCTGAATGGTACGGTCATAGTTCCGTTTCTGCTTCTGGCGCGCATGGTAGCCTTGCGGGCATATCTTGCTCTTTCATGAATCCACTAATGCGCTCCCTTACATCCTCTGCGAAGTCCTGGAAACACTCTCTCTGTCGTGCAGCACACCCGCAACCATACTAATCCCGTGTGCAAAGTCACCGTCCCGACCCTTGGCAATCATTGGTTTGGAGTTTCTCATGTGGAAGCTTGTACACTAGAGCAATACGCCAATCAACATAGGGCAGTACCTAAACCCCTCTCGTTGGTGCTGTATGAGTTGTCTCATCAAGGGCAAGGCATTAACTATTGTCCTGTTGTACCTTCTACCATCCCGTCTGCTCCTCGCCTTAGATTAAGGGCGTCGCCGATTTTTAGTGATATTCATAGCCTCAATTTCCTAAACACTCCTGCCTCAAGTTACGACCCTGAATCTAATGAGGTTCTGCCGGAACACGAACCTACAACAATTCGTTCGTCTACCAACGTTTTGCTCCGGTGTCCTCGCTTGCTGATCCCTGATTTGCGTAGCCTTCCACATCCACTTTGTCCAGTAGTCCCCAACCACTCCTAGATAGCATTACCTACGATCAGTTGCAGTAAGTGTCCCAACCCATCAAATGCCACCCTCTTTCAAATTGCGCCCAAACCGATACTTGTAAGGGTGCATGATGCTTTCGAGGAGGACCCTTTTGTATGAGCCACCTGAACCAGCGGCGAACATAGGTCCGCACATCTCACTCATCCCAGACCAATAATACCCTCCCGCACTTATGGCAATGTCTTCTTCACGACCAGGTGAGCAGCAGAATTGGAAGTCAATGTACTCATCCAAGACCCTTTCCCGAAGCCCTCTGGGGACCACAGTGTACCACTTCACACAGTCTTACCCATCATCATTTTCCTCAACGCTTTACCAAACATGAAGAACCATCTGTAACTGACAACATATCCCATGGCTCCAATATGTACTTGAGTGCAGCTTGTTGGTCCTAATCCTCCCCCCATTGGGATGCCTTTCTCTACATGTTCCTCCTCTCCACTGCAAAATCGATGAAATTGTCTCGTCGCCCAACTAAGCCTCCCGGATGTCATTCTGAGAAATCTCAGGGATACAGCCCACCTCACAAACCTTATCCTCCATGAACTCACAGTCGCAAACCTCGCCTTCCCAAACCTCGCCATCAAGCCAACTACCTCCAATGGGTTGTCAAACCCTAATTGATCGTACAACCTCGTCACCCTTCATGTCTTGTCAATATCCGCTGTCATCCATCTGACCCGATAGAAAAGGAACAACCCTAAAACATTCCCTTTGTTCCTGGACCCCCCTCCCCATTCGACGGTTCTGTTGTATGAACTCATTTACCCCTCTTTCCTAGCATCATCTCACAAGAAACTGTCCAGCACAGGAAAAACCCAATTAGACTCGCAAGTCAGTCTCATCAACATCACTTGATTCTAAATCATGCAAATCCCATGTGGGCTTTCTGATCCAACACGAACTGATTCCTGACACTTCCTCCTCCCCTTGAGCCCTAGCTGCGTTTGGGCTATGTCACTAACTCGTTTTTGCCACACCCTGTCCAATCAACGCACACAGGTGACACACCTACCAATGTTTTCCATCTGTCGCCGCGTGTCGACGTGCCTGTGTCAACTCTGACCCCAATTCTACGATTCCTCTCCTCCTGTCGGCAACCAATTCCTCCCATCGACCACACTGTCGACACGCACGTCATCTAACCTCGACAACCCATATGCATTCTGGTGCCGTCTGCCAGGTCGGTTATTTCAAATCCAAGTCAAGCTTTAAAGAACTTCCAACCACCTAGCCAACTGACCTTCCGGATTCTTAAAGTTGGGACAACCACTGATGGAACCTTGATCATTCGACTTTTCACCTTTTCTACCACCAAGTATTGTTCTGACTTTTTTCAGAACTCAACAATGGCCAACAACCATCTCTTCCTCTAAACACAATAATTGCCTCTGCTCTCGATAGGATTTCTCTCCATTTATTCCTTCTCTTCTCCATCTTGTACCTGCGACAATACACTCAAGCGCACCTTGTTCCGCATCTGTATCAAGTATGTACTGACCTTCAGCCTGGGGATAGGCCACAATCGGGGGCACTTATTAGTGCTTGTTTCATCAACTTCTGAAAGGCATCGTCACAAGCATCGGTCCACACAACTTGTGGCACGCTCTCGTTACTTGTTGCCATTGGTGCGGCTATATCGGGCGAAACACCGTATGAACTGAGTCGGTAATACGAGGCAAGCCCCAAGAAACTACGCACTTGAGTCTGTGTAATTGGCGTCGTCCAGTCCCCCATTACTGCCTCAATCTTTGCAGAATCAGTATGGTATTCCAGCCTACAAGACACAACAGGCCCCTAAGTAACTGCCCGCACTTCTGGAACAAGTGGCACTATACTTGGGTTTTTACTTGAGTGTCCTGCAGCCTCGAAACCTTTCCACACTGTAGCCAAACGATCTACTGACTTCGGAAATGTTTCCATCACATCATGTAAATAGACTAGGAGTGTCTCCATCTCAACCACCACGCCATTACACACCCGAGAGAACATTCCAGGCGAAAACCACTAGGTTGTTGTGAATGCAGACTTGTTACTAGCATCTCATCCATTTCTACCGCTTCCATTGCCCGCTGCAAGGTCCAAGGTCGCGAATAAACCTGGCGCCACCTACAGCATCTAGAGAGTCACAATACGTGGCAGCGGTACGCAGCTTTGAGAGTAGTTCACATTCATTTTCTGTAAGTCTATGCACAGCCGCTTAGACCCATCCTTTTTACTCAACAACAGAACCACTGGACTTGCCCACGGACTATCTTAAGTTCACTTAACCCGTTGTCTAAGCACTCCTGTTACTTGTCTCGCTTCTGTTCTCTGCTCAGGTGATGAACGCCGCCCCCCCCCCACCCCCCCCCCCCCCCCCCCCCCCCCCTCAATAGTTGCCTAATTGGCCGGGCATCCCCTGTGTCTATACTATGCGTACCATTTTTCGTTCTTCCTATATCAAACTCACCATTTTGAAACACACATCTTGATATTCTATTAACAAATTGTTCACCTTATTCCTCTCCTCTACTTATTCTTCTCCTCTAACCCCCAACCAATTTCTACTCTACCAACTCACGAAGGTGTTCTGGCACTTCCCCTGGGGACCCTCCATGCATCGTTAACCACCCTAGCCTCCTGTATATCATATTCATCAATTGACCGAAATGCACAAGCCTCACTGGAACAGTATCAGACCGGTTTCTTACTACGCCCTTCGCACCACATAAGCCCATTCAACCATGAACCTATATCTATTGATTCCAACAAACCCATACCACCAGGCCCCACACTATCTGTAACACGGGCAGTCATAATTACTTCATGTTCGGCTGGAACCCTCCTATCATCTGCAGCTAACTACCTAGAGAAGAAGGCCTATTGTTTTATAGGTCCGACCGGAGTAACAACGGGTGTCACCCATTTTTTTTAATTGTAGGCGTGTCAATCTAAACTTACGCCTCAGCCTTCGTCAGAAATCCATCCCTAAGATACTGTGACTCACTTAAGCTCCAATGACATCCCAGTCTGACAGAGTTTCCTACCCTTTACTTCTATATAGTACTGGTCTTCCCCAATCTTAATCTCTTTTCCATCTGCCTGCAACACTCTTACCCCACCAGTCCGTAAACTGTGGTCGTCGCCCTTCAGGGATGATGCTGATACTGCTCAGGCTTCAGTATAGTTATTGAGCACCTGTATCAACCAGAGCCCAATCATCACATCCCCTGATAACAGCTGACAAACGTACCACTCTCGAATTGAACTACTTTTTACAACACTCTACCCTCCCTTAGACCTAACCCGACCCCTCTGAGGTCTATAAGGAATTCATCCTGCCCCGATTGTGCCAGACTCCCTAGACGCCTCCTTTTGGTCTCTCGCTCTGCTCCCCTGGTCCATGCCCTCACTATACCGTCCCTCACCTTTCCCCCCCCTGGGACCACACTATCACCGCTATCTATCATACTACACTCATCCAAGCCTATTTTCCGTGTGTAAAGGTCTCCTTTGCTATCTTAACAACACTCCCATTCCCACTGCTGCCACCATTGTAGCGGGATTTGGGCGGGGCGTGGAATCGCCCGTCTGTTTGTAGGCGTATATTTGAATTGGCACATTATGTGCAGGCCACTGGTAGAATATTTAAATCAAATTTACACCTTTAAGTCCGTTTGTGGGGATGGAACCCACATCTAAACGCAAAGAAGACCAACACGTGGTTTCTCTTTACGATCACACAGAATAGGTCTTTTATTCACAATGTCACACTCTTGGCACTAGAGAACATATCAATAACACCTCTCTCTACGTGGACCTTAACCATAAATTTTTATCCAGAACAGCAACCCTGAACCCCAATTTTGGACTCAGCTCTAAAACACAGTTTCATACTCTCTCTATGAAAATCCTGTTTACAGTATGAAGAGTCCTCTGTATTACAAACTGACCCAACTGGAACCTGGCGATCACATGAGAATCCTGGTGATCGGGAAGAATCCCTTTCTTCAGGGATCCATGATCCTCGCCTGGTGATCGGGAAGAATGCCTCCCGACGGGCTATAAGAGCGACCCTGTGATTGGTTGAAAGTGATGTCAACCAACTTCTAATTCTACAAACTAACCGCCCTCTACCACATACTCAAATGCATAAAAATATAACACAATCGAAGAACTGATTTTTCACTTCTTACAGTATTTTGACATGTGTATACTTTGTGTATGCTTCTTGGTTGCATTTTACTCTTTCGGATTGGTCTTGATCACTCTAATAACGGGAAATCCTGACTTTCAGAAATAATTAATTTAAACTCCAATGGAATGACATCAACTATCTTTAAAATGTAAATTTCCCATTTCATATAGTTTGAAATTTCAGTCACTCTTCAGCAGTTAGGGAGTGGTACTTGCATGCCGAGTTCAACAAGTTCAATGGTGCATCTCTTGAAAATTTAGCACGGTTTTACTTCGATCATGATGTAACTCTTAGGACTACAAATAACTAATGAGTGAATTTGGGGGGGGGGGGGGGGGGGGGGTTTTTTTATAAAGTACAACTGAAATATCTATCAGACAGTGGCGGCGCCAGGGGGCATTGGGGCATTTGCCCCCCCAAATTTTTTGTCTTCCCCCCCCCCCCCATTTTGCCCCCCCCCCCCCCGGTCGAAGAAAAATGAATGATTTGGGGCAAATTCGTGATTTGTGAAGCCAAAAATCAAGCGATTTTGGGCCAAATTGGTGAAAAATGTCAAAATTTTCATATTTTGCCCCCCAGATTTTTACTTTTTTTCCCCCCAAGATTTTCACTTTTCCTCCCCCCGTTTGTTGCCCCCCCCCCGCCAGAAAAGAGGTCTGGCGCCGCCACTGCTATCAGTTGAAATTAATTATCACGACAGTGTTTTTGTGCCACTCGATAGTGGACGTGATGGTGGATTGATCAGCAAGAGTAGCAAATAGTTCAAAATTGACCCCAAGGTCACACAATTTAATTAATTCATTTTTTTTCTCTTTGCTATCAAATAAACATTTAGCTTCATAACATTCATTATTCGTTTTAAATCAATTTGTTATCATAATAATATCTCTTGGGTCGACGAGGAAGCGAGCTTAGTGCCTGCCACGTGCTAACTACGGCGTGTTGGCCGCAGCGGGCTCGAACTCACCTTCAACGGTAATTCCAAAACTGCATTTTCCTCATGGTCATTTTGTATAAAAATGGTTAGGGGATTTACAAGCCACGGTAAATTCCAAGGGCAAATGTATTCCGGATTCCTCATTCCGTGTACTTTAAGAACAATATACTTGGGACGGGCAGGTTTTCTTGCATACAAAAATTTCACACCAGCTAGAGGACCATTCTATAGTCCGAATAATTAATTCATTTTGTCTGAATCAAGTGCTCGTAACAGACTGTGCCCAACTGAAACGCAAGACCACACATAATGAATGAACGCAATAATGAATGGTTTCTGGAGAATGTCACTAAAATTTTGGTTTTGATTTTAGAAACTGTGAAAACGCTACAGACAACCAGGATACTATGACCTCTCTCACGCATGCATGAGATACTGAGATAGAAATTAACTCCGTGATCTCTTGAAAGCTCCGCCTGCGAAGAGAGTTGGAGATCAATTCACCGTGAAGGATCTGAAACTCAAAGCAAAAGATGCGGGCCTTCGAGGTTATTCCAGATTGCGAAAATCTGATCTAATTGACGTCCTAAGGGAAAATTACATCATATCTTCTAGATATTCTAGATGTTCAAGAACCCGCTAGTAAAGCAAGATGCCCCTTCAAGGTTCGAAAGATGGATTCTATGCTGCGGGTATGACGATAAAGAGGATGTGTGTCCCTTAGGAATGAGTCCGCACAAACGAGAGCATATAATTGATATTCTCTTGTTTTCTCTTGAAAAACAGCACTATTGCGTTATCAAGGATATGGACAGATTGATAGGCTCACAGAAATCTAAGGATAGACATGAATTATATATTTGTCGAAGATGTTATTCTCATTATACAATCCGAGAGAAACTAGTGAAACACGATGAGTATTGTCGAAATAACGAACCTGTGTTGATTGAAATGCCGGGAGAAAACACTTGGCAAAATTTTGTAACCATTATAGATCTCAGCCCAATGTTCCTTTAGTAGCTATGTACGCTGATTTTGAATCATTCACAAAACCCATTCATCACTGTTCATACAACACAACTTAAACCCAACGAGAATTACACGAAATTATATCAAAAGCACGAACTCTCGGGCTTATGCTGTTACGTTAATGTTTCGATGATTCAGTGTACACCAAACAATCGGAAGATGAAGTTGTAGCTCAGATCTTCGCGGAGCTGCGTGGAAACTCTCGAAGAAAACATCAGGGACATGACTGTATCACAAGTCCCAGAAGAAAAATGATATTGGAAAGCTAGAACGAAAAATCTTCGAGAGATCCAATGACTGTCATATCTGCAAGCTACCATTCACTCCGGACGATACTGCTCGCGATCATTGCCCTTTTACCGGCAAATGCCGAGGACTGAGCTGCTCACAACAAGGGTAATCTGCATATAGGTAGATTAAAGTTCTTTCCGGTGATTTTGCACAATCTCCCTGGATATGATGCGCATTTGTTCATCAAAACTTATCTTACCATTGTTGATATGCTTCTCTGGTAGAACAAGGAAGCATGCAGGGGTGGTGTGTCGATAATCTCCACCGGATATTCCGAAGCAAATAATAAGTACATGGATGAAGAATATGAGCCATCAAAACAATCCATGTACATTCAGTACCTTGACGCCAACAATCTTTACGGTCGGGCGATGAGTCAATCATTACCAACAGGAGACTTTATGAACACCTCTGTATTTGGAAGAACTATGGAAAACATCGGCCGAAACCGAGTCGATGTCCATCTCGTAAACTGGGAGAAAAAGCGATCAAATTAGCCGCCAAGCCTAATTTTGATCCATGTACTAAGCTTTGATGAGAAGCTGGTTGCCATACACATAAAGGAAATCAAACTGGTTTTCAACAAACCGATCTACCTTGGGTGAGTATCTTGGACATATCAAAAACAAAGATGTACTACTTTCATTACGGATACATCAAACCCAAGAATGGAGACAGAGCAAAGCTCTTGTTCACAGATACGAAGCTATACGACTCGCTAACCTATGAAATTCATACTGAAGACTTTAACAAGGGTATTACAGCGGACGCAAAAAATCTCGTTGACACCTTCAACTACCCAGCTAACCATCCTTCCTGAATACCTATTGGAATGAACAAGAAAAAAGCTGGTTTGTTTAAGGATGAAGCTGGTGGAAAGGTCGTATTGAATTTTTCTACAGTGACTTGAGCTGTGCCGCGATGCCTTGCCTCTCCTCTCCGAATGCTGACATTATGTTTTTTCATAACCTCGTTTACCTTTCCCGTAAATTCTCTTCCTGTATCTACCTGCAGGAGTTGTGTTCAATACAGTTTTCCCCTTTTGTAAGTTCAAACGCTTTGGCTACCTCGCCAGATTCCTTCGATCGAACTCAACGGTTCAGCTTCCTTGTACCTGCTCGCGACATCCACCACAGTGAGAGCGAATTTTGTAGTTTTCTTCCTCTCCCAGGTCGATCATGAGGTAAAAATAAATCAGGACGGTGAATCTTATTTGGGATGCTTACGTTAATTTTGGCCTGGGAATATATTTTGGTGCAGGTAAATAAGTCTGCCATGAATTTGCTTTTTCGAAAAATCTCTAGCTTTTTCTTTATTTTATTTCGGGGGCAAGGAGTGACGATAACTTCAGTTATCACGGCATTTGGAATGGGAATAGTTTTAGGAATCAAATCGGCAGTATCAGCAGTAACACCTAAACCTCCTGAACCAAAGCCAGAAGCAGAGCCGGAACCAGAACCAGATAACCAAAACCTAAGCCAGAGCCAACACCGCCAGAACCAAAACCCGAGCCTGGAATCAAAGGTTGGTTGAAGAAGATTAGCAATCTCTTGTTGACGCTAGGAGATAAATGTTTGTGGCACTCCGTGGAATAATAAGTTGCATAGTTAGCTACATTCTACTAAAAACCAGCGCTGCAGCGCTGGTGCTGCTGTCGGATTTCTCGCCGAGCACATAATTATGGTTTTTGATAGTGGTCGTCGGATACATATTGTACGATTACGTTAAAATAAATAAGTAATAAATAAAAGATAAGATGAAGAAACCTACAGCACCGTAAATCTATCCTGATATTCCGCAGGAGCAAACGCCTTCTGATGGGTTCAGACTGAAGATCTCTGAGATAAGGGGACTTCCTGGAATTTTTTTTATAGACGGTTTCTGAGGTAATTGGGTAATATTACTCCGATAATTGAGTAATATTACTCAGGAATTGAGTAATTTTAATAATGCATTTATATGGCGCTCTATAGAGAACACAGCGAACTCAGATAATTGAGTAATTTTACTCAGGTAATTGAGTAATCTTACTCAGGTAATTGAGTAATCTTACTCAGGTGTTACTCAGTTAATTTAGTAATTTTGCTCAGGTTAAATTTGATTCCTAATAATAAAGAATGAGTGACAAAATCAAACTGAAGACACTTCTCAAAATGACTCCTACTGTCTGTTCAATTAACTTAGATGTCTGGTTTTTATTAATTATTTCCAAAAGACCTAAGACGTTTTTTACATGACAAAAGGAATGGGACATTTTAAACCTTTTAAATCTATTGAAATCTGAATATTTCACCCTCGTTTTGAAAATGAGCGAATAAAGGTTTGGTACCATTAGTAATTACGTTTTGTGGAAGATTCCATTGCCACCATTGACTGGTATGAAATGAACAGGATCAAATCCGAACCGTTGTTATTTGCAGTGAATTTTTGCAATACAAACGAGATATCCAAGGTTCCATACAACATTGATGGACGTCATTACAGGAGAGCTATGCGATTCTTTTGTTCGCAACCAATTGAATACAACAGGCAGGACCTCTATTAAAAGTATCGGTATTTCAACGATTCATTTATATGCCCATGCATTAATACACGCGCAAACACCTGAAATCAAAGCAAGGTCCACGAATCAATAACGTCCGTAACATGCTTTGAAGCACCCCTATTTCGTGAATGTATCTGCCATAAAAGTTTCAGAGTCAAAAGTCAATATTCAATATTGTTGTCGTTTGCAAATAAAAATCAGTATAAATTGAATAAAAATCCAAAGAAGAAATACGTTTTCAAGTTGGAACCCAATGATCTTGTTGGGTCCAATGATGAATAACAACTTTTCTTTCATGATTTTTTTTTCGAAAACGTGTATTTTTAGAAATAATTAATAAAAACTGGACAGCTAAGTTAATTGAACAGACAGTAGACAGTAGTCCAGGCATGGAAGAAAGAGATAAGAAGGAAGCACAACGACTTCCACCATCCGATTTTAATCTGTTTATCCATTCACCCGCACAAAAGGAAGGGATTCAACAGCGACCCTTTGATCGTAATCCGTCTGCCGCAATCGATGATCGTAATCCGTCTGCCGCAATTATTACTGGAGAATTTTGAAAACTCTATATACGAACACGTAAAAGTGTATTGCATATTACATGTTCCGGCTGTCTCCGGTGTTGGGTCATGCCCTTCTGCGATGTCGATTCGTAATCCCTATCACGGGAAGAGAGCAAAACCAAGCGTAAATTCATAATAAATTATTAAAATCATATAGCTATCTGTTGCCCAAATAAAACTTGCACATTTTCTTGAAAATGAATAAAATGTCACTTCAATCTATTTCCCCCAATATCAGTGACCAATAGATACGCTAGACGCTAGAGCTAAAGATATTCGATTACCGGCCGGTGTGCGGTGTAGAAAAACACTTCAGATTCCTTTTCATCTGGGAGTGCAGAACCATTGTTATATTGTCTCGCGGTTGAAAAGACTCAGGTGTTACCACCTCTCCGATTTAGATGAAGTTTTTTTAATGACGTAAGCGCAAAATACTTAT
>JAMKCH010032593.1:0-16186 GCA_023653785.1 Ophioderma brevispina
TGATTTGGCATTGTACTTGGAATGATAATATATCACTGGATCTATAAAATGCAAATGGACAGATTTTAAACTGATCAAACATTACATTAGGAGCTTGCAGCCCCATTTGCCCAAATTGAAAACATATTACTTGTAACAAAAGGGTTAATAGGTCGGTGCAATTAAAAACGAAGTCGTAAGATGCTTTCCAAAATAGCTTATGTGGAACAGTTACAGACAATAAGCTTATGTGAACATTTACAGAACACACATCTCATAATAGCAGATTATCATAATTGAGCCATTATTCCTGAGCAAATTAAAATTCAATCAGAACAAAACATGATTCAGTTAAGTTCTCAACTATGAAGATGAAAATACTTTGCGACCCATGCCAATCCTAGGTGACCTTCAGATTGTACTGGTGTACCCAGATGTCAATCTCTATGTGACCCTTCATATTAACTTCTGCTACCCATGCCAATCATATGTGACCCTTCTTATTTACTTTTTGCTATCCAAGCCAATCTATAGGTGACCCTCATATTACCTTCGGCTATCCATGCAATCTATAGGCGACCCCTCATATTAACTGCTACCCATGCCATCTAGGTGACCCTCTTATTTAACTTCTGTACCCCTGCCAATCTATAGGACGACCCTTCTTATTAATAATTTGCTACCCATGCCAATCATTAGGGCCCCTTTTTGTTAATAACTTCTGTAACCATGCCAATCTATAGGTGACCTTTATTTAATAACTTCTGCTACCCATGCCAATCATATAGGTGACCCTTTTTATTAATAACTCTGCTACCATGCCAATCTATAGGTGACCCTTTTTATTAATAACTTTGCTACCATGCCAATCTTAGGGGGACCCTTTTTATTAATAACTCTGCTACCCATGCCAAATCATATCGGTGACCCTTTTTATAATAACTTCTGCTAAACCCATGCCAATCTATAAGGAGTGACTTTTTATTAATAATTATGCTTACATGCCAATTCTATAGGTGACCCTTTTTATTAATAACTTCTGCTACACCATGCCAATCTATAGGTGGACCTTTTTTATTAAAACTTCTGCGACCAGGCCAATCTATAAGTGAGCCTTTTTATTAAAACTTCTGCTACCATGCAACAATCTATAGGTGACCCTTTTTTAGTAATAACTTCTGCTACCCATGCGCAATCTATAGGTGACACTTTTTATTAATAACTTCTGTAACCATGCCAATCTATAGGTGACCCTTTTTATTAATAACTTCTGCTACCATGCCAATCGATAGGTGACCCTTTTTATAATAACTTGGCATACCCCATGCAATATATAGGGACCCTTTTTATTAATAACTTTTGTTTACCATGACCAAATCTATAGGTGACCCTTTTATTAATAACTTATGCTACCCATGCCAATCTATTCTGTCGGTCGCAGTTGTTGAATTAAGTACACACCTCAGTGCAACTGCATGGCGTTGAAACTTAATATGGAAGTCTATGGAATGCTGGAAGTTTTCTTGATTTAATCAATCTATGATCTGATCTCAAGATTATTTTCGTGAGATACAGCCTGCCAGGATATTCTTGTCACTGATATTAGTACAAAAAGAAAGAAGTCATTGCATTCAGTAATTTTGCTGACCCAACGAGTGATTTTGTGACTGCATCATTCACTCCAAAGGTAATCTTTCCTCCGGGAGAACTTGGAAGAGCGTAATTGACCAATCAGGTGGCAGATTCCAAATTGGGACATAAAACCGACCGACAGATAGGTGACCATTCTTATTTAAACTTCTGCTACCCATGCAAATCTATAGGTGGACCCTTCAATTTAACTTCTTATACCAGTCAATCTTAGAAGGACCATTATTATTAACTTCTGCTACCCATGCCAATCTATAGGTGACCCTTTTTATTATAACTTCTGCTACCCATGCCGATCTATACGGACCCTTTTTTTATTATAACTTCTGCTACCCATGCCAATCTATAGGGGACCATTTTTATTAATAACTTATGCCTACCCATGCAAAAATTTTTTTTTCTAAATAGGTGATCCTTCTTATTTAACTTCTGCTAACCCATGCCAATCTATAGGCGACCCTTCATTAGTTCACTTATCGACCCATGCCAATCTATATGTGACCCTTCATATTTAAATTTGCCACCCATGTCCAATATTATGTGACCCTTATTATTGACTTTTGCTGAACATGTCCAATCTATAGGGGACCCTTAATATTTAACTTATGCTACAATGTTCAATCTATAGGTGACCCGTCATATTTAACTTCTGTACCCATGCCAATCTATAGGTGACCCTTCAGATTTAACTTTGCGACCTATGTGAGTGACCCTTCCATATTTAAACGGGGCATTTCGCGATCACAGCCTAGTCCCCCCGACTAGTAATTAACAAAATGTTGAGATTTTTATCATTTGAACCGTTAGCTTAAGTAATCCACGTGTACCCAAGTCTACATGCACAAATTCTGGTCGCATCTGTAAGAAATTCGCCCAATTTGTTATTTCTGTCCGTAAACGGCAGAAATGAAGCCCAGAGTCTATGGGACCGTGGGGAACGAGCAAGTGCTCATAACACACAACCGCCAAAGATAGGGATCAGCTATAATTTTGAAGGAATAAGCTTTTCTCAAGGATATTACGTGATCCATGAATAAAAAGAAGGTGCTGAAATCACGCGAATGCACCTTAATTCTGCTACATGACTCACTACCTCGTGTCAAAAAAATCTACACTTGTTTCAAGAATTCCAAAGTTGCAACATTCCCATGACATTTACGACTACTGTTATGGTGATATTGGATAACAAAGACCACACTGCAGCCATTCAACACAAAATATGAAGCATTCATTAGGTATTGTGACAGAACTATCAACACAGGCACACTGGAAACAATAAACCTCAGGATACGGTTCAGCTAGCTGTGGGCCTCGTACAGCTCACTGATTAATTCCCTAGTAATGTAAACTTAGATTCATGGAAACATACACCAATGTAATCGCAATGATTTGGATAGTTTGTATAACAACTATTCCCTTTAAAAGGGAAACCCAGGCTCAAGGCCAAACTATCTTGTTGGGTACAGATATTTCGTAAGTGGCAAAGTAAAATTTCATGTGCGATAAAACAAAGCTGACATCAGAAGAGCAGCTGTGGCAAAATCAGTGGCAGATCCCGAATTGGCAGAGTTGGGGGCACAGGAAAGAAATAAAAAATGTGATATCAGCAAGCAGACTTATTTAGGCCTATTCAGTCTCAGAACTCTTTATTCAAGTATGATTATTATCTTGTTAGGTGAACCAGGTTCTAACAAGATATTGTAGTTAATAAATATTTTCAAAAAATTGTGATATGTCCACACACTTTTGAAAAATTTGCAGACATAAAAGTGTAAACCTTTGTTTGGACCACTCTATATAGGTTCCTCGACGACACAAAAACTTTAGTAGTATAATAATGTGGAATGCCTAATATCTCTGCAGAGTCCATCTGTTGCAAATGTCCACTTATAGGAGCACAAAAAAAGGTATTGATTCCAAAAATTGAAGCTCTTTAAGCTTCGAAGATGACATTTAACTGACATGGCAGCAAACTATATATAAATCCTGCATGGTACATCCTGCTCAGATCTCCCAACTTTGTATATCAAAACTCCTGGCCAAGTTTTCTAGTAACAGACATTTCTTGTTGTCTGTCCTGTGGTAGGCAATCTCTTCATTGGTGAGCCAACAATGTCACTGCACTGCAACCAATGTCTATCCCATATTTCACACCCTGATGTGAGTTGGTGCAGGAAAAAGTAGGCATACATGGCAAATCTGATTTCAAATAACACACATTTCTGATTAAACTGAATACATCGCGGTCCTCAGACCACTAGTATCGCCTGTTGTGGCGGTTTGTGAATGATAGTCCTCATATGAACTTTGACCTTGATATGTGACTTTTGACTTCATAAACAAATAAGGGTTTGCACGTAATATCCATAAACAAAGTTTGGTTCCAATTGGAACTTCAACTTTTGAAATGAGGTCAATTTTACATTTTCAGCCTATCTTACAACTTGACCTGGTATGTGACCTTTGACCTCAACAACAAATTAGGGACCCCATGCTTTCACCTATGACCTATGACTCAAGTTTGGTTTAAATCCATTGAAGTATGCAGATATTACAGGCAATGTTAACCCTTTTTCACAACAGACTACAACATCATCATCAATAGACAACAACAACAGTGGACAAAGTGATCCTATGTGTCTTCCTGCCTTTAGGCTGGTGCAGGTGACACAAAAACAAACAAATAAACACACAAACTCAAACTTTTTTTCTGCAGCCTAAATGACATTTGACAACAATCAAACTGAACTATACAAAACTATACAAATTTCGAGAAGAAGCAAGAATTTGCAGCCAATAAATTGTTTTCTATATGATATATATTTGTATAAATCAACTACTTTCTTTATTTTCTCTGTACACTGTAATGCCTATACAAATCATCTGAACATGTAATGCATAGTGCAAAGACATAACCCCTTAATCTTTTCATTTGAAATACAACCCAATGCACCATTACAAGACTATTGCAAATGGAATAGGATTAGCCTAGAACATTGGGTCAGCCACCACAACCAAAAGGGAGTTGATTTGAGTTGAACAATCATTAACCTCAACCACCCTATTATGACAGTAACCAATCATGGCAAGTTGAAAGTCCTATAAATTTTGACATCCACATGATTTGTTAATAACAGAAATCTGACAATTGATTATCCTCATTGTGTTCTATAAACAGTTTGGCATCCTATGGGTTTCTGCCAACTCTCATACCCCCAGTTAATCATATAGCCTTCTGCCATTTCACATAGACTACCCTCCCAACTTTGCAGACAAACCCAATTCCTTTAAATCCTGATTTTTTTCTGGTGTGTCTCATGAACTTCACCAAAATGATTAATGTCAGGTAACATGCAAGCTTTTATTATGGTAGGGTTAGGGGTGGGGGTGGGTGGGTGAATGGGATGGGTGGGGTGGTTTGAATGCATCTTTGATGACTTATTTATGCAAACTAAGACTAAGAGTAGCACTGATATAAAAACACATACCTGCATGAGAGCTCATGAGGCAGGATTGCAATACTACTAATCACATTTATTTGTGTGCATCATCTCATGGAAACGTCAATCACTTTGAAGCACTTTTTAAAGTTGGGTATTTTGGAAATTAATACATTTTGAGAATAAGAGGAAGATTGGAAAAGTTAATTCTTTCACACACTGTAATTCTGGTGTGGTGTTCAATCTGAAACTGCACGTGCTACAAAATACAAAGTTGCACTGACAACTTTTTGCTTTATTCCCAGACTGACCTTGGCATTTTCACTGCTGAAATATTAAAAATATTTTTGTTGCCGAAATATTTAAAAAATATCTACTGAGCTGGAAATATATGGAAAACCTTTCCTTTGTTTTTGTTGTCTATATGAGTGGGGATAAAATATAATCCCCTAGTTTGTGCAACAGTAGATTTTGTAAAGGTGCAACAGTAGATTTTGGGGCATCCATATTTTGTGTTATATGTAGAGATTTCATACATATAAGACCCCCAAAAGATTTCTTACCTTGTATTTGGCTACAGAAATGCCTTCAAAGAGAAAATAAAGGTCATGATTTTGATTTGCTTAATTTCAATATAAAACATAGGCTAAATTTAGTATTTGCACCTAAAGTAAATCAGAAAATTCATAATTTTGTACCAAAGAAATAATTCTCAGCCTAATCCTTCAACATGGGGATATTTTTGATAGAAAGCTTTACTTTAGTGCAAAAAATCAGAATTTTCACATTTTTAGGGACACCTGTTATGTGAAATCTCTTGTTGCTCCTCTAACCCACATGGTCTACCACCTTTCATGCAGCATCTCTAATTGGTTCATTGCATGATACAACATGGTTCAAAATGGATCGACCGTCTATCTGTATGCACATATAAGCTTTTCTTACCATGCCTGTGATTTGTTATTCATAGGGTTATATGACGCAATTAGCCAATCAAATCAGCCGTTAGTACCCAGTGTTAATACTTCTTGAAAGTTACTTCATAACTACACATATGTGATGTGATCTGGGAAAACCCGTCGCATGTCGCGCAGGACAATTTTGAAAAAATAAAGAAAATATCTTAAAATCTGTTATGTTGTACTTTATTGTTTGTCAGATTGTATAAGGCATAACTTTTGATATGTGTATCATAGAAGAAAGAAGTAAAGATGTGGAAACTTATCAAACTTGCAATGATAGTCCAAAAACTCAAATATAAATTTTCACCATGGGCGGGTTTTCCAAGATCGCATCACATATGAGTGCATGCAGTAATGATTTGATGATGATACCAAAAATGTCATGAATCCTAAAGATAATTTCTTCAAATGTAGCATGCCCAGGTTTGATCCAAATCTGGGTCTACATGCCAATATGAAAAGCCACATTTTACGTGGCTAGAGAGATCAAAAATGTACCAATGGTTTGAATTTAATACTTATAAAATATTTATAGCTTCAGGGGCAAAGGCGGGGTTTGGTCACCATCAGACCTATGTCAAATGGCTGAATTCTTCTAACTTCTCTTTTCACCACTTTACTTCCTGATATATACCTGGATCAGGTCGTCAGGGGTCAGTTGTCAGAGGGGATAATTCACTGGTTTTGTGGAAGATTTTCCGGTTGGAGGTGGCTAAGATATAGAACGATTATTTAAAAAATCCCAAACTAAAATTTCTAAACGAATAATTTCCAACCATATATGGGTGTGCAACTGTTTTGACTTACTAAGTATATGGCCTGGTTTGAAGCCAATGGGGGGGGGGGCAACTGTTTTTATGAATAAGTGATAAAAGGTTCAAAATTTAGAGGGATATTCCACAAAAGGAGCCAAAAGGTCCACTTTTTCTAAATTTTGTGATAAAGAAAGTGTCAAACATTTTAGAGAAATTTTCCAAATAAAGGTCCCTTTTGCTGTTTTTTTATAAAAAGGTCCAAAATTTGACAAGAAAAGAGCAACTTTATGTGAAGGAAATGTTAAAAAGACCATTTAGAGGGGGTTAGGTACCACTTTATACCAAACGGTCCGCTTTTCAAAGTCCCACACCCCCAAATAACCCCCCCCAATAAATCCTGCATACAGCCCTAGTGCCCAGCTATTGCTTGTGGTGGTCACAAAAACACATTTTGCATTTTGGATTTTGGGACTAAACTCCTGGAAACAAACTGTTTTTTGCCTAAGATTTATTAAGCCAAATCAGTACCATTGTAAGGATGACGATCAAATTTGGCTAAGTATTTAGACAAACTCTCCATTTATTGGTTACTCAAATTGACCACAACACATAATCAAACCAATCAGCAAAACACTCTAAGCCAGTGAGCAGTGCCATGGAGTTAAACAATCACCACCAACCCTGGATATTTGTCTAATTTCACGCAAAGTACGGTGACTCTGGAAACATCATCACATTGGGCAGAAGGAAGTAGCAACAAATGCATACATTGACTGATTTCCCATACCAATTACAGTAGCTAGGATGATTCACAATGGCAACCTATGTAATAATCAGGTGTACTGGTGTATTAATGTACCAAACATCGATAGTAGCAGACTGGCAGGCACAAAAAACTGCACATTGAGGGAGGTTTTTGCTTTAAAGACAAACAGGACATTCCAGAAAGAAGTGCCCCAATTTTTTTCAAACCTTATATTTTTTTTGCCCAAATGCTTATCCTATTAGATCACACTTGAAGTGAATAAGTAGAATACGCGTCTTTCAATATAGATGATGAATTAGTATTTTTCTGTCGTGCACAAACGAAAAATCAAAGCATGCTTTTCTAGAGGGATGATTACAATAATGGGCAAGTTCAAAACATAGTGTTGGTTTTCTTTTTTTAACCTACTTGTTTGTCCAATAAACCTTTGAAACCTTCTCGGCTGGTTTTCCACAACCAAGTGCAAATTGAGATAAATTTGTCAACATCACAGCATCATCGATGTCAGCGTCATCCATCAACCATCCACCGACCCTCATATTGTCCTCCGTCATCAGCTGCAGTAGGCAGGCAACTCATCAACGACATTTCCATGACAATGATTTTTGATCTTCCAAGAGCAGCAAAATATTTTCAGAGAGGGTTCTGCTAGTTTTCCCATATGGCAGTTTGATTACAGATAATTCCATATATACTTTATTTAGAGAGATTTTCAGAACACACTGTATAAGGTAGACTTTGAAAACTATACAGGTATATCCAGAAGTACTTTTCCCAGAAAACACATAGGCCTATTGTAAGCATTTCATCTGCAAGCTGTATTTTTCTCATGTGTGAAATCGGATGTGATAAGTTTACCCCCACTTAACTCCTGGCCCTGTATGGGTCAATTAAACCCCATAACCCTTCAAATGTGGGTGGTCACTTTGAAAAATCGAAAGCCATGTTCACATGGTTACAAAACTCCAGAGGTGAAAATTAAATCCAATTATTTTACTTCAATCCAAGTTGTGTCTATAACTACTCCACGCGATGGCCGAAACTCTGAAATCAACCCCCTGACCATTCTTCTCCGCTTCTCATATCGGAGTTTAGACCGAAAGTCAACATGGCCTTTCACGCGTGATATTCAAACAAAGGATTTTCTCAACAAAGATGACATTGCAAGATCTCCTCTGCTCACTATCCCCCAAAGCCGTCCTCATGGCACAACAACACTCCAAAACACTCGAGTATTATCAGAGTTTGTGCCTCACCCCAAGTTTTTTAGGGGGATAAAACCCCGCTAGACCCTCGATAACACTCTGGAGTTTAAAACCCCAAATGCGTCCACATGGTAAAAAAACCCAATCGACATACCAGAGTTTTGAAACTCCAGAGATTCAGCCTCCATGTGGACATGACTAAAGATCTCTGTGCCTTCTTTCATTTCCTTCAGGGATACGTTTTAAGATATGATGACATACATGTTGGTGAGAGTGTTTTTATGACCTACTTTACTTGGATAGTTTACACCAATAGTAACCAAATATGCATTAAGTATTCAGTCAGAAATATTTATCCATGTGTCAAAGACCTCTTGTACATACACATTGGTTTCTAGGCATAAAAGTTATCACATTCAAACATATGAAAGTCATTTGAAATGCACTGATACCTATTAACCTCATAAAATAGCTGAAATTTACTCTTGCGTTGGGCTATAATGTACCAATGCAGTGTGCATCCAATTTACTCCTTTTTTTAGAAAGCAAGATCTAAACTTTTATATAATTTTTCAACAACTTCATCAAATTTGCCAATAAATGTAACTATTTTAATGTACACATATCACATGGCAACATTCTGCACTAAAAAAAAAAGAAAGACCACTAACCTAAAGAGACATATTAGCAATACTTCCCTACCTAATAAAAAAATAAAGTATCTTGTTCCCAAATGGTACAAAAAAAGTATGTCACAGACATTGTACATCCTTTGAGAAGTAGGCTTTAATACTCTAACAAAGGACGATTGAAACATACCCCATGATGCATCACGATGTACCGCTACTTCAATACAACCAGTGCAAAATTGTATTGGAAGAATTCGCCAGAAGAAAAATTACAAATTTTTGGCAAAAATCAGTAATTTTAGGCTAAAAAATCACCAAATTTTGGCAAAAATCAGTGATTATGGAACAAAATTGGTAAAATCCTCAAAATATTTGATGCTTTGCCTCCCCCCCAAAAAAAGAGTCTGGTGTCTCCACTGTTTATCCCTAAGTAGTTTCATTTATTCAGGACAGTACAGTATAGGCACATTGCAATGCATTACGGGATTAGTTGAAAACACCCTCTGTTTTCAGTCATAATAATTGTCTTCATATCTTGCCATTTGTTTCTTCCTCTACATCATCCACTACATTCATTTCTAACTGTACAATCTGTATTCTCTAAACAGTCAATTACCTTAATTGGTTTTCACTACTTTTGGTAGGGTAGAGGCATCTGAATCCAAAAAAATACCACCATCACACATTATTTCTTCATGCACTATGGTATTTTGTGGTTCTGCAGTTTCAAATTTGCTTCTATTTATTTGCTTTGAGTGACTGCAATAGTGCAATAGTGCTATTTCTACAGTGGCGTAGCCAGTGAGGGGGCTCAGGGGGTGTTAGCCCCCCGTCAAATTTGACAAAATCGTGCAAAATCAGCCTAATTTGGACAAATTTAGGGCACAAAGACAGTCTCAGCCTACCGTCAAATTACAATCCTGGCTATGCCCCTGTTCTATGTTCTCTCTCAAAATTATTAAACAAATCCAATAAGGCCCTCCTATACCTTGCCACACATTTGAAGGGAAGACAGCGGTCATTCTCTAGAGCTATATGGTGTTTACACTGGGCACAACTTGTTATCAAATTCACTTTTTTTTTCAATTTCAACTAAGGATTAGCATAAATTAATTTGTGTTGTAGTTGTTTACACTTACACTGATTTTGAATTCGCATTCAGAAAAATGAATTACGTGTTTGCTTGGTATAGGCCGGAAGTGTACGGCTTCGAGTCAGGCGTCATGCTCAGTAAACTTGAAATCGATAACGACTTTCGTTTACACTCACAAAAGCCGTAATACAATTACAACTTATTCGAATTCACCTAAAATGAATGATGATAAAGTCATCATTGAAATTCAACTTTTTGAATTGCGTCCTAATTACGACTGTACCTGTTTACACTTATCATAGAAACGAATTCAATTACGACCTAAGTGAATTCGATGACGACTTTTTTGCCCAGTGTAAATGCCCTATTAGAGGTTACAGCACTCTGACCTTCTCTGGCCCCACAATCAACCCAAAGAACAACTCCCTCATCAATTACCAAATAAAAGAAATCTGAATTCACCAATGAGCTGTTAGTAAGTACCCACACACTATTTCATCTAGCTTTATTTACATTTTTCATTAACAGTTTGCTTTTCAGTGCCACCCTATGGTACGTCCAGGAGTTCCATTCATTCAACTCTGCTCCCATGTGGAAATTCCACATTTTGAAATGATCTTATCACCCATGTTTTAACTTACTGAAAAATAGCTACTGCCAAAAAGGATACCTTTCTTGTTGTTTGCCGATAAAAAGTAATTTGAGATCCGATTTTGATACCCTTATGTTTTCCTGTTGATACAACGATGGATTGAAATATAAACCGCTTATCCATGTAGAGTACTTTAATCTTGATTAGTAGTCAATTGATTTTGACAACATGTGAGAGGTCGTCATTACATTTGGCTAGGTTCCATTGCACCGGTTTCCCCCACAATTGAAACAAATACTGAATTTATTTGACAATGTTGCCCAATTCTTGGGCAATTTCCTGAAACCAAAAGTGACTTTTATTGTTTACTAAGCCACACAAGATTTGGCTTGACTTTTTAAGTATTGAGCAAATTGGGTAACTTTATGCTTCTCAAACAATATACTAATTCTAGAACATATTTTAAGAATCTAATGAATGCTGTAGCTTAAACTCTAGAGGGACATTCATGACCCCACTCTTGTCCCCCTACTTACCTAAAAAGTTTTGATATTTACATTATCTGAACTGTTAGCCTTAGTAATGCATGTGTATCTAATATCACATCCAAATTTGGCCATATATGTAAGAAATTCACAATTTTGTTCTTTTAAAAGAGACAGAAATTACAGCACAGTGGCTTATGGGACCCTTTGATACAGGCATTTGCTCTTAACACTAAACTGAACTATACTTTGTCTCGTCTGAAGTGGCGAAGCGTACGTACACCCAGTACTGCCTTTCAGGTGCAGTGCGCTTGTGCTTTTACCTACGCGCACACGCTGAAAGTCGGTTCAATGTATGCGCCCGCGTCGCTACTTCATAATTCGAGCTAGAGTATATACATTCTTTATTCCTTGTGTCCCTTCAGAATGACCATCATACATTTTTGTGCATGTCATGGTGTTAGGCACCCCTGGTATAGTCAGGACAGAATAAGGCGACAATTGCGTGTCTGACGTATTTTGACGGTTGCATAACAAATGTCAACCGTGAAGTGAATGTAATCTGTGAACAGTTAAAGCTTGGTGATACCAATACAGCTATTTGGATGGTATGGCTTATCCACTATTATGACCATTTATCCCCTGCAAAACCAGCACATTGTTAATTCAAGAAAAAATCTTCTACCTGACAACAATACCAATTTGCCAAAGTTGTTGTACTTTTCAAAGCTAAACTGATTTTCAAGAATTATTCATTTCCTATTAAGATGCCAAAATTATATTAAAGTAAGCCTCTGCGGTTATAAGTCATGTTTTCTTTCACAATGTTGACCGCTTTGACAGTTTTAAGGTCAAAGGGGAAAAAAACATCATATAAACCCAGCGTCTACTGATGCCTTCCAAAGTTATAAAACTTTTTGTTGACACTAAATTTTGTATCATCAATCAAACATAAACAGCAATAATTCACCAGTTACTACTTCCAGTTTTTTAAATTAATCTTTAATTTGTTGATAGCACCAGTCTACTGTATCAAATTCTAATGGAATAAATAAATTGAATGCATTACTAAACAGTCCAGGTGACAACATTAAATGTGGCTAATCAAATTCGGAACTAAGGACCTCAAAAAAAAAAAATTGTATCATTGGTCATAATTTGTTTAATAAACACAGGACTATGAAAGATTCTGTACAGTTATGACTGTGTAGTGTATGTAGTCAATTTAGCCATCATTTCACAGTACAACAGGGCAGAATCAGGGTATGTTGTATAGCACAACTCCAATTTTTAAGTCTAGTCCTTTGACTTCGTGAGGATCTGTGACAGGAATTTTTGCTAATCTTATGAATTATGTTCTAAAGAGGGATTTTAGTGTATTTCTCAGAGTCACAAAGTGGAGAAGATTATGATTGGCAAACATTTAAAATATCTTGTCTGATGGAAAAACAGCATATGTTTTCCTCCTAATTGCCACAAATACATAAAGGCAATAGTTTGCAATTAAAAATCAAAGTGCCCCAAGGGGTGATTAGTAGTATATTATTCAAAAGCATTATTTTTCTACAAAAAAATGCAATTGACCAGAGTGCATATTTTGAAATATGAGTCTTAACTCTTCTATTTGGTACCATAGCATACTAGTTGTGGGTGGTATTTCCTGCTACAGCGATTGTAACTCGTTTATTGCATGGACTGTGAGTACAAAGAGCTACAACATTATGCTATGGACCAGGGGCAGCTTTAAGGAAAGGCCCCGGTAGACAATGATTTTGGGGGAGTCTTAGGTGTGGTGAGTGAGTTGACCAGAGAGTGTGTTAACTTCACAATTCTATTGCATAGAGACTAAAAACCAGGACCATACTGGCTAATAAGTGGTTTTGCCATCAACCATATAGAATGTTTCTGTCGAATGAAGCGGCGGACGGTTTGGCGAAGGCGAATATGTTCCTTTGGAATGGGCATGTGCTAAGGAAGGATGAACGAGCATGTGTTAAGAAGGGTTTTTGAGTTTTGTGGGGGGGGGCAGTTTGAGGAGGGGACCATCCAGAGAAGACATGGAAGAACAAGTGGAGGAGGGGAGTAAGAGGGTTGCGTTGAGGAGAGTGGTGCATTGAATCGGGCGAATTGGAGGGGAGGGAGTAAAGGGCGATTCTACAGTGTAAGGTGAACATCCGCCACCCCCGTTTAACTGGACAAAACCGGATTTAAAACTTTGGATTTACAACTATCTATGGTAAATTGACACTCTGATAAGGTTTAAACTTGTAGACTAATCAAATTCAAATCTGGCTGTGAACTTATTATGTACATTAAGAACAATAACATTGTAGGTGCTCTTAAGGAAAATACTGACAGATAACTTGCTTTAGCTGTACGTCTTTGGTTCTTTAACTTTAAAGTCAGGCTATGATTTAGCCTTAGGGTTTGCAACACTTTTTGCCAATGGGATTAAACCTTCTATTGAGCCATACCAAATGGCAGATTTTCATTGGTCCTGCAGGCCTTCTGCGCTAGGTTTCCTCATTCACACTTCCATTGCAATTATCCATAGATTTTAAAGACCAGCTATAATCATCTTGGTAAGCGCAGTTCATTTCCCATGACTTATGTCACTGCCTAAGATTTCATCTACCACAAACATTGAGTTGTTCTCAATTTCCACTATTACAACTTGAACTTCCTTTAGGAGGCAAATACAGAGGAATTTCCGAGGAAGGTGTCCCTCATTTCAAGTAAATCATGTCATGTTTTTACATGTCCTGATATTGCTTGCCCATACTAATCACTGCCCAATACAAGAAGGATCGAGATGATTTCAAGCGGGGCAACAACATCACAATAACTGCACCCCAACTGTATGAAAATGGCATGCTGATGCTAAAATAGTCTGACACAAATATTTCACTGAGTTCCCACAATTCAATACGAGCTAGCAACGAAATGCCACCGTCACCAGTCACTAGTGCATCCTGCACTGTTTGGTGCCCACACACAGCTACACGGCAAATCTGACCAAAGCCCTGTTCCCGTCAGTCCTCAGAGATCTACAGGGCGCCCTGTGCGTAGTAGTCATTTTTATAGATCTACAGTGCGCCAGGCACTCTATGCGGCCCCCGGCGCCCTGTACTCTCTGCAAAAAATAGAGGGGGCGGCACAGCCAGGTGCACCCCCCCTCTAATCTGATCTGCCCCTGTATAAGAGACAGTTTGAATTACAAGTTTAAAAAACATACCAAAACATATTCCAAAAATATTAAAAAAAAAAAAAAAAAATTATGACCATTTCTATTTTCCTGTGCTTAGGATTACATCATCTGCTAGAAACTCCTGGGGCGCTGACTCCCGACTGCAGGCTTCCTACATCCAATTCTGGGCAAAATATGAACTTCAAAAATTGCCAGAAGTCAACTTTTTGTGGTCCTAAAAGTGGAAATATTTGGCCTTCTTTTATAAAATGTGTTTTTTGTGTTGGGCCTCAAAGAACCTTTCGAACCCTGTTGTATTTAACTTCTGGACACTGTATCTTATCATCAGGACTGCTCCTAAAAGGGAGATTAAATATATTTAGTCTTGCAGAAGGGTGAAAGTATTGTGTGCATTTTGGGTGAAAAAGTACCAATTTGGCATCAGAGTAGCTATTGATATGATAATACAAAATCTGGTCTAGGGGCCAATGGATTTCCTATTTCCTTCCAATATGGGCCCGGCATTTTCAAAATGGCCGCCACCCTATAAAAAGGCATTCATTATTGCATTCAATGTGGGTTGTCAACTTTATTATCTAGGTCAGATAAACTTGTTAAACTTTTAAATCCATATTTCTGTTAATCACCAAATCTAAAAAAAAAAAAAAATGGGAAGGAGAGAAAAGTGGTTAATTCACAATGGCGGTCACACTTGGTCCTAAATCAAGATGGCTGCCGCTCCCCAACACAGGAACAAGCTGCTTATTTTGGTGTTACAGTGGCAAACCAATGGGTTTCGTTGAATTTTCTAAAACTTTGGGCCCTCAACATATCCAAACCTTACATTTTAATTATTGTTGCAATGCCCAATGTACCTGATATCAAATGGCTGCCATATTCAAATGCTGCCAAAAAATTACAAATGGCAGCTACTGTAAACCTACCTTCATATTTGAAAGGTAGTATTGATTTTAATATTTGTCATGGAATGGGTAAGATTTATCAGCATTCTTAAACATAATTGGTGTCCTTTGCTATGGTTAAATATTTTACATGTTTGTGTGTATCACATAAACCATATGGCTGTGCCATTTTCAAAATGGCTGCCCCACTATAAATTTACTGACATGCCTTAAATTTACTGCTGATTTTTCTTTCTTTGTCAGTTGTACCTTACAGGTCCTAACTGCCATTCTACCAGTTAATCTTTTATGTGCGGGCCATGGTCCTGTCAATGTGTAATTTCCTAAGACTTATCATATTCAAATAGCTGGCTAATGTATGTTTGTTTATTATACGGAGTTTATTAATTCATTGTTTACAATGGACCAAAATAACAAATGGGATGTGGTCCATTTGAGGCATTAACTGTTAAAAAATTACAAAGTATTTTTTGGATAAGTCATTATTCATTTTTATTCATATCCATTCTTCATTTAGTTA
>JAMKCH010032594.1:0-15986 GCA_023653785.1 Ophioderma brevispina
TTATATAAGATACGTATAAATCAAGTGCAGTATGTTTGAAAGTATTTGTTTATGTTCAAGGCTGCTGAACAAGATTTTTTGGTCAACCTCCGAGAAATGTGGGGAAATCTCGATAGAGGGCGTTCTCAAAATGGCCGCCAAAACTTCAGAAAACCACTTATTAATGTTTTAACAGCTATCTGAGAATAAAAAAAATGAAATCACTTTTGATGTATTTATTGTGTAATGACTTTTCTCATAGGATTTATGATAAATGTCCCTAGAGGGCGCTTTTCAAAGCTTGTTAAATATTAAAGATTCAGGTTTTTTTTTAACCTTTCAGATGTAAATACTAGTACCTGGAGATTTACCTGTAGATAATACATAACCTATTTGTGAGCAAAATCACTGAAGGAGGCATACTATAAAAAATTTATCTCCCTTCAATTAGGACGAATACCAAAATGTGGTGTTAAGGGGGATGACCCGAATTTAATTAATAAAATGTACTATATTTAAATTCTGTAAAGTATCAAAAAGACATATTAAATTTTGGCAGCCATCTCAAAAACAGCGCACTTCTAAATATACATAAATATAATCAAGAAATACCTAAAACTGATATCATGTTTACTCTTAGATGGCTATATTAGCTTTTAAATAAGGCCTTTCTTTCTGTAACATTGCTGGCCCTTTTGAAAAACGCCCTGTTAGCGAGATTTCTCCACATTTTACAGAGGTCTGACCTAAGAATCAGCATCCTTGAAAGATAAACAAATACATTCACAACCTCTTCACTTTGATTTATACTTGTATTTGGCAATATCCTTGATAATGGCCCCCCTCACCCCCCAAAAAGGCTATTATACGGAATTTTGGATGCCATTTTGAAAAAGAAAAAACCTCTAGTGGTACTTATCATAGTATTACATGGCTTAGAATATGGAATACAATAATTCGCAATAAGACACCCAAAATTGTTTTACATGTTGGATCTTGGAGGACGGGCCTGTTTTTATCTTTAATATTTCATTTTCTGGAATTTGGCAGCCATTTTGAAAAATGCCTCTAGGGGCTTTATCATAATCTTTGTGATAGAAAATATCGTTCACAATAATAGCATTAAAAACAACCCCAAAAATGATATTTCATTTTGATTCTCAGATAGCTGGTTAATATATCTTTAAATATGCGTTTTCTGGTATTTTTTGGCGGCCATTTTGGAAAACGCCCTCTAACGAGATTACCCCCACCTTTCACAGGTTGACCAAAACATCTTGTTCAGCATCCTTGACAATATAAAAAATACTTTAAACACTGTACTTTTGATTATGCTTGTAATTGAATTATCTTAATCGATATCATTTTTTACGCTAGGTGGCTGTTTTTAGGTTACTATGTCATTTTCTGGAATTTTGGCGCCATTTTGCGAAGTTTATCACATGTCCCAGCGTTTGGACTAAAACAATCTTGTTCAGCATCCTTGAAAATATAAACAAAGAACTTTTAACATCTGTAACTTTGATTATGCTGGTAATTGTAATTATAATTACTCGATGATATCAATTTTTCCGCTTAGGTGGTTTGTTTTAGGTTTTACTCATGTCAGTTCGGAAGTTGGCGGGCATCATTTTGAGAGTATCTACAGTTTCCCAGACGTTGGACATAAACAATCTTGTTCAGATCCTTGAAAATATAAAAAAAAATCTTAAAATCTTCACTTTGATTATATTTGAATTTGGATACTAATTGAAAACAGCCTATTATAATGGAATTTTGGGCAGCCCTTTTGAAAGCGCCCTCTATGGGTATTATCATAAATTCTAATATTTGGAATAGCATTACACCATAATTAGCAATAAGAAATACACCAAAATTGATTTCATATTAACTCTTAGATAGCTGTTGTTTATGCTTGTAATATTCCATTTTCTGAATTTTGGCGCCATTTTGAAAAGCCGCCCTCTAAAGTAACCTATTCGATTATTTTTTTAAAGGAATTTATTGGCATAATCTAAAACTATCGGCACATATATAATGAATATCCCCAAATAAGACATACCAATGGTTTTTCATGTCATTGAGTATTCCTTGCGAAAAAAAAAATCCAGATTATTCCGACAAATGTCACTACTGTACAACACTCATGGAAGCGTGCCATCTTTTATTCCATGTGCTATATTTAAAACGCCGCACGCAATACCGAACAGCAGCCAGCGAAAATATATCACGCACGCCCTCTTCGAGACCGTTCCCCAGCATTTCCCAGAGGTTGGACCCAAATATTCTTGTTCAGGCACCCGTGGAAATACACAGTAGGCAGTTCAGGGAAAATAAGGTCTGCATCGTGGATGTCTCATACCAAATGTTATTGTATGTGAAAGGAGATTCTTCACACTCAGAACACTTCGAATTTTTGGAAATCGGACCACGCCGTTCAAGTTTAATTTTTTTTGTATTCGTACATAACAGTCATTTGGAGACCAAGTGTCAAAGGTCAAAAAGAAATTCTTTTTATTTTCTTTATTTTGCCATGGCACCCTGGTTGCTGTCATCTTTCAACACAAAATATGGTACAGGAATCTTAACGGTAAAAGGTATACACTTGATTTTTTGAGGGTATTTTCCTGATATATGTACCTAAAGATTACATAATATGCAAAGCCATTTGACTCGCTATTACCAACCTAATTTGAATCATTTTGAGGAAAAAAATGTTTAAATTTTGTGTTTTTCAATGAAAGGAAAACAACTATTTTAACTAGTGTACGCTACTTAAGAGAAAAATTTACACAATCATTTGCCAACTGTTTCTTAATACACTCACCGAATTTGCAGTCTATTCGATAGACTTACTTTACCTAATAGCATATTTTGACCAAAAAATGAGCAAAATTTTGAGCATTTTGTAAAGTCACTATACAAACAATCTGAAAAATTTCAGGATTTTTCTAGAAGCATAAAAACAAAAACATAATTCTGAACCAAATGAGCTCAATAATGCTCCCTTAAATTGGCCTCCTAATGAACATATTTGTTTTAACCAAAATGTGCAAAATTAAGAGTTTTGTTATGTTCTTGCATTTTTGTGAGAAGGTGAAGTTTACAAGCTACCGGTTCTGAAATTTTATGGTGTCCCCCTTCAAGCCTGTACCAACACAATATGAAGAGAGGAGGTATAAAATTGGCTGGCATAGACTAATTGCATATTGTGGCAAAAAGGGGCATTAATTTGAGATTTTCATGAAATTTTGCATTTGTGGGAAGTTTACAAGCTATCAATCTGTAGTTTTCATTGTGTCTTCAAACCTGTTTATACAAAAAGAACTTTGTACACAATGATTGAACATATATTTCATGACCAATTTCATATTTGTTCAAAAAAAACATTGAGCAAAAAATTATATAAGGATGTACGACCCCCGTTTTTTCAAGATCATTGTACACCCCCAAAGACGCAATTATTTTTAAAGGTTTAACACTATTCACCCAAAAGACCCCAATTTGTTTTTTGGGGGCGGGGAGGGAATTTGGAAAAATCTTCACCAAAAAACCCTAGTTTTTGAAAAATGACATTTTTTGATAATTTAGGAAATTTGTTGGTCAAAAGAACCAATATTATGGCAATTTGCGCTGTCTTCACCAGGGCGCCGTAACAGCTTTTTTTTTTCAAGGGGGGCAAAGGGGGGGGGACATATATTTTTCAGGGGGAAAGCATATATTACAATTGTTAGTATAGTAAGGCCTATTTGTAAATCACTATTTTCATGGGGGTGGGCACGATTCCCCACAGGGGGGAGCTGCCCCCCTCCCAAAGACTCTATTTTTACATGTTCACCAAAGTGCCTCGGGGTCTGAGAGCGCTAGCTTAAACCCCTAAAGAAATTGTATAGTGGAGTGCCATCCCCTCCCCCCCCCCTTAAAAAACTTAAAAATGTTTTAAAATTCACTAAGGGCGGGGGCATTTTACGCCAGGAGAAATGGAGGAATGAGGGGAATGCGAAGAGAGGAAAATGTAAGCTAGGAATGAGAAGAATATGATTTTTTTCATCACAGAAGCGAGGAGGACAATGAACTTTCAAGGGGAATGTAGATTTTTTTAACAGGAAGCGACGGGGGAATGCGGACATTTTCGCCGAAAGAATTGAAATCCTTCATTCCCCTGGGTAAATCACAACCGTTGACTAATGTAATTAATAATTCTTCAAGAAGCAATGAGGGACCTGCTATAAGGACAGGACAGAACAAATAGGTGAAATTCGGGGCGGATTCGGATTTATAATGGAATACATTTGGTTTTGAATGCTTCACTTCTGAATTTCGAAGCCCATACCTCGCTATGATAGTTAGTACGTACTCATATTTCACTAGATACAAACAAAGCAAGCAACCGCCCACGTGAGCACACATACTGGCCAATAGGGGTGCCATTTCAAGTTTGCATGCAAGCGGGTTTCTTGGTGGCACTTTATTGCCCCCAAATTTTGGGCTTTTCAATATTCGTCTTCATTTCGGAGAGATGTTAAGAGATCAAAAGTGCTTGTAAATAAAATACAAAAAATTCTTTGATCATATGTAATCTAGTAAATCTGTTGATTTTCTAGAAAATTTCGTTGTGGAGAAAAAAATCTGAATTTTTCAAAATCCATATCTCAAGAACATGCATCTGATTCACAATTCAACAACGGCCCAGATGTAGCTGTCATCAGAACCTTCCAAAAACTCACACTCTGAATGCCTGTAACCAGTCGCAACGCTCAGATTTACACATTTCGTCAGTCACCGTTAGTCAACTTAAATGCTAAACTCATCAAAAGTGGTGCCATGCGGCGTGGTCTATGTTTACCATGCGTTTCCAATGGGGCGTTGAAAGGTGCTCGAAAACTTGCTCATTTTGTGAGATGACTTATCAAGGTATCTCACACGATAGCTCCCAACCTACATCATATTTTTCAATTCCGTTTTAGAATTTTAGAGGGAAGATATGCTGCGACAACATATTTGAGCGGGAATGAAATTGGGATTAGCATTATTTTGAATTAAATTGATGATTTCTGTAGAATGTGTTTGCTCTCTACACACCACACACACAGACGTTCAGTGCAGTCGATCGGTCACCGATTACGTAATAGGTAACTGAACTGCCTAGTACAAGAAAACACTTTCAAACCTTCTTCCCCAAACTTCAAGAATGGGACTTTAATTTTGAACCCTACTAGTAATGAAATAGAATACAAGGAGATGGTTTCTATAAATCGCACATGTTAGAGAAGTTAATGATTTTTATCTTGATAGAGTATTCGAACACCAAGAAACGACGGTTTTCTTATTCAATATTTTTACTGAATACGATTATACAGTATGTTAATTCCAAAATGTTTGATTCGTTGCGTCCGTATTGCTGCTTTAAACTCAGTGTTGGAATACATTTAGGGTGTGATTGCTATATGCCGATGACCATGCCTGCGATAGTCACGATCAGAAAAATGATCATACTGTATACTTTCTGATAGTAGAATTACATGTAGAGAAATTATTCTCTTGTCAGAATTTTTTATCCTCAACCACATGACATTGATACCAAGGCACTATCAGTGATTTGCTTTATCAGAAAATCGGATAAATCACCAAAAATCAGATTTGTGCTTGTTTATAACAAGTATAGGTATCCTAACATACCCTGTAAATGATAAGACCAAAAGCAGCCTAATAAGGACAGAATCGGTGATTTCAGTCATAACTGTCCGTACGGACACTTACTACAACACGTATTTGAATGGGGATTCATATCTTTGAATACTGATGTTTTCTTCATTTTCTAACAGTTAAAAATAATTTGTGAGAATTCTATAGACGTATCCTTCACTTTTAAGCTGTTCCTTCAAATTTCAAATATTTCAACTCTTTCGGGTAAATCATAGCTGATAGTGTCTTTAAAGTAGTTGATATAACTACTGGGACAAATAGCATTAATCATTTTATGCTCACTTTCCTTCTGTACTTGATCGGGTACTTGATCTTCAATTTTTCCTTCTACTTCGGCCTCCTCTTCCTCCTTCTACACACATATAAAGCTATACAAGTACACAGGGAACAAAACAAAACAAAAATAAACACGAAAGAATAATTCTGCTAAACTTTAAAATACCCCAAAATAAAATTTAGATTTTGTTCTTGCCAAAATCATCATATGTATTATAAATGATGATTTAGTAAGCCCTACACAAGTAACAGTATAAGTAAAGCCTGCTCCAGCATTTATGCTTTTGTTGAAAGGATTGCAGCAACCGCTTCTTAAATGTTGACGTCATAGGCTACTATTGCACAGCACATGTATTGGGATTTCCCCACTGACACAAACAGTGAGTCAGTGACATGCATGGATTGCCGCCAGTTGTGTGTTGTGATTGGTACACGAGCTCACGTATATTTGTACATTGACTGTTCGCGGGACTGTTGAAGGTGAACTCTAAAGACAAAGGTAAGGAATTGTATTCATGAAGGACCGCACACATTATGAAGATTTTGAGTACGAGGTGGGCTGTGCGAGAGTGAGAAAGGGGAGAGAAAATGATGAGGGAGAGAGACAGACAGACAATATCTTTCCACACTTTAAATGATACTATAGTACAATCATACTTACCGTGGTAAGCTTATGAATGCAAGGCATACGTTCTATTTAGGCTGTCTACTCATCCGGGTCACTTGCCGGTGCTTAGCCTTTGTCATCAGCCCTATACCCTAGTTCGCAGTATCACTTCGCGACACACAACACTGCGCGTACTTTCTAACAATCCGAATCTTACTTTCATTGGCGGTGAAAACAAACGTGACGTCACTCCCTAACGGATTCGAGCCATTCGAGGCCGTTTGGCACCATTTATGACCATTTCTTTGGTTTGTTTCTAGCATGTAAATGAAACGAATAAGCATTCCAAAATACGCATGTCTCCTAGCTGCTATCGTTCAGGTAAGATATAGCGCAATGTATGTCAGTTTACACGCCGATCTATGGGAATCACCACCGCAAAATGGCCGGCCTATAACGATAGCAAATAAAGACCCCAAAAAAGTAACGCAGCATGTCTAAATACCCCCATAGGTTACAAACCATTGGTCTTTGCACGAAAACATGAAATTATATCAATAGTTCGTTTTCTTCCGTAAATTTTGATACCCTTCTTGACCCATTGCGATCAATATTGCCAACACAATACCCATTATAAGAAAATCTCTCCCTTTTTAAAAGTTGCAATAAAAGGTATAGCCATATTGATTGTCACTCAGTGAAAGACTGCATTCTTCCCGTGAAGTGTGTGTCACTTAATGCTGGTTGTGTATTGTAACCTTGTAATAATGTCTTCAGTTTTCACAACTTTGAAAATTTGACACATTTCTTAAAAGGACACTGTGTTAGCGATATTGATCACAATGGAGCACGAAAGGTGTCAACTTTGCCGACAAAAAACAGACTATTGATATAATTTTATATGTTTGTGCCTAGACAATGGTTTGTAACTTATTTAGACATCCTGCGTTACTTTTTTGGGTCTTTATAACAATTGGTCAATTATCTTATATATGTTCAGTTGTTTTACATTATATTTATATGTGTTGTGTAGTCAGGAAAGTCCTATGTAAAATTGTAACCGCTTCAGGAAACGTCTGGGGCTTGCAATAGAGATGAGGTTATTGGGCGGCCATCTGACTATTTTTTGGGTTTTTAAATATTGACTGGTTCTATTTTTCACAAAGCAACTAGTCAAGGATTTTCGATAACGCAATTGAAACAGTGTTTCTATATGGAAATTGTATGCTGATTCCCCATACTTCCGGTTCCAAGCTTAATTTTTAGGGGCATTGTGCCTATTATTTGCGAATAAATTCAAAATGGCCGCCATTTAAACATTTTTTTTGTACATACTCAAGATTTAAGGCGTGAAGTCCTTCATCATTCTTGGTCGTACATAATTTCAGGTCAGATAACAAACTAGACCATCAGTTAAGGTATTATGCCATATATTGACAATTAATTTGCATAAATGTAAAACGGCGGCCATTTTGAATTTTTATGCAAATTAACTGTCAACATGACCTAATGCTATAAGGTCATGCACCATGAGTTGGGAGCAAAGTGTGTTACATGCTTGAAACTACCAAGTATTACACGTTTCACACTTAAATGAGAGTAAGCCATCATGTTGTTTTTAGATAGCTATAAAACTGTATATTGTTGTAAAGCTAAAAATGTAAGGAAGACAAATATGCAACTTGTATGTGCATATACAGGGTGCCACAAGTGTCATATAAGGTGGAAAAGTGAAATTTTGATGTAAAAAGTACAAAATTTTGTGGCAGTCTAATTTGTTACCTTCAATTAACATCATAGCTTAAACTGTTGTATGAGCCACATAAATAACAAACAAAATGAGATGTTATTTATCTTAATACATGGCAGGGTTACAAAGATATAAAATAAAAAAATGCAAAAGCCCCGAATATTAAAAATCCCTAGACTTTAACACATGTCTCATCCGTAGGCACCTCATCCATAGGCACCACCCTCTCTGACCCCGACTGACTTAAAATTACGACAACTCAAAAAGTAAAGATAGCACAAAGCTAGATAAATTCCCTTTAAAATGAAATATGAATCAGCTGAATACCTAACTTGGTTCTTATGATACAATAAAAAAATTTAAAAAAATATTTGTGAAAAGGTAACGCCACCCTCATTTTGTATACCCCAACTCATGGCGCATGACTATAACTAATGATCTAATTTAATTCCTTGACCCTGAAAACATATGTATAGACACAAGAATGAAGTACAAGCCTTAATCTTGAGTTATGTACAAAAATGTCAAAATGGCAGCCCATTTTGACTTTTTATGCAAATTAACTGTTAAGTTGACCTAATGCTATAACTAAAGATCTAATTGTATTCCTTAACCCTGAAAACATTTGTATAGACACAAGAATGAAGTCATTACAAGCCTTAATCTTGAGTTATGTACAAACAAACGTTAAAATGGCGGTCATTTTGAATTTATGCTAATTAGGCACATTTCCTCTCAAAATTCAGCTTGGGGACCAGAAAATTTGGAATTAGCATAAAATTTTCATCTAAAAACACTAACCCAATTGCTTTTACTCAAAAATGCCTTCGTCATGTTGAAGGAAGCATTTTTTTGAGAAATGGAACCAGTCTATATATTTTCACTCCTAACATGCCCTACCATATTTTTTCAGGAACAATGAAGGTTAATTTGCAATCGTTTGTGTTGATACTATGCGTGGTCGTCCAGTGTTACTGCCAGGAGGATGTTTGGCAACTGGTTAATAGGCATAAGATTTGCGGTGGGTACCACGTATTCATGGTAAGTATTCAAAGATTTAAATAAATGTTTAATAATTGTGATGAGGAACCATTTAATTTAGGAATTATAGATATTTAATTTTAGAATCGGTTAGATGTTTAACCCTATAAATTCATTGTAGTGTAAATGTTACGGGCAATTTCCCTTATGTGGAAAAACACAGTGGTTTTGAGTGGTCTCGGGACCCGAGACTCCAATAATGCCCCCTTGAAAGTATGATTTGTTACCTTCTATTCATAAAAAACAACATCCAGGGAAAGATATTTTAGATTTGACAAAGTTGTATACATCTGTTGTTGTTTTTTTTTTTTTTTTTGGTTGAAGGGACACAATGACATGAAAATATTAAAAACCAATGAAATGAACCCTTGGTGTTTATATCTTTCAAAATAAAAAAGAGTAACTAATATTATTTTCCTTGTAAGTTTCACTTCTCTGCCACAGACAGGCAAAGATGCTGACATTACTGCCAGCATTTTATCAAGCTTGAAAAGCATGCAGTCATCGGCTCACAGCTGCTTTAGACCATTGCTATTGTATATGTGATAATCCCAGCTAATCCACCTTCTACTTGTCAGATCACTAAATTTTTCTACGAGCCTGAAGTTTAACGTCTGAATGTGTTTTAATTGTGTTAAAAACGTGATAGATACACTGTTGATTCTGGCAGGGATGTCAACACCTTGATTTTCCGTGGCAGGAATTGCCTGTAACTCTTGCTGATTTTAGTGTTTTTAAATGTAAACACCCAACTTGTTTTCAAATTTGTGGAAGTGATTTCAGTAAGGGTCCATTTCATTATGTCTGATTTTTTTTTCATTCCTTTGTGTCCCCTTAAGCAAAAGAGCTCGAAAACTCTGCGAATCTACCGTTTTATTCTTACCTACGGTCATTGTATCATTTACCTTATTACCCTAATGATAGGACATATATTTTAAAATCCGTATTTTACTACAATACTCAATTTATACAGTTCATGTAATAATGTAATTTATTTAATATTATTTAACACGTTTTGTTTTGTGTTTTAATTCATTTGATTTTTAACATTGATGCAAAGTAGTAGGCCCTATGGCTTACAAAATTAATTATGCTGAAATGCATCTTGGGACATTTCTCAGAATGCAACTGGATTGAATAAATATTTGTTACTTGTAAGTTATTTTCATTATATTTTTGATATTATTTTCAAGTGGTATATCCCTAACGTCCCTAGAGGAAAACCTGAAGATCACCGCAAAAAGGGAGGTAGCGTTATATTTCTTGTTAGATCTAGGGGCAATTTCCTCCAACCCAAGGCAGGGGTCATCTTTCAAAAGTGCACAAAGATTATAATATAGTTATAAGAGTGTGGAATCCCTTTAATCCATTGTCCCAGCTTATTTTTCTTGTAGTATTTGCCATATAGAGGTGTATGGAAGAGGCGTTAAAATATTATGGTAGAATAGCAAATCTCGTAGGTCTTCAGATGCTATTCTAGTCAAAGTGGACTACTGTGAATGTGCTCGCATAACAGAGGTCATAGGCTAGCAAGAATGATTTAAAAAATACTTTTTTTCATTTGTATCTACTCGTTCTTTAAAAAGTTACAATTTGCCTTGATGAAGACTGGTGCCTATAAGTTTAACTTGACCCTTTTCTACTTTATGCAGACTACTAGATGTTGAACTTTGAAAGTAAGTATTAGTTAAATGCACTTTGAATGATTTTCGAAATTCCCGATAGCTAAAAGTGACATATGAGGCTCTGAAATTATCGTAAGGTTTTCTTTCAAAATGAAAACTGATAGGTGTTGAACTATAATTTTAATGCAGGAAGTGTCCATACGAACACTAGTATGGCTAAATATCCGCTTTCATCCTTAATAAATACTTTTCTTTTCGGGGTCTCCTCATTTGTAGTCCAGGACCTGCTAGAACCCCGTTTACAATTCATCCGCAAGAGATTCCTGGACCTTGAATTTTATGTTGTTGGACCATTTACCTGTAAGAATCACACACCGGTGCTTTTTCGAAACCGTCTGCGAATTCCGAAAATCCAGATGGCCGCCGGTAGCCATTTTAAAATATCAAATTTAATTTTGATACCTAAAAGTATTGTTAATACCTCGTTTTAGGGGTTTTGGGGTGCTGGGAATGCATTTCTGCCATCGTTTTTTATCATTAGAGGTCCAATGTTACATGGTATGGATTTAGAATCCAAGATGGCCGCCGGCAAAAAGTCATATGAAAAGTACACATTTTGATGACTTACCTAGTATTATGTTTAATACATAGTTTATGGGGTTTTATTAGGTTGCTGGAATTCATTTCTGACTTCATTTCTTTTTATCATTAAAGGTCCCATGTTACATGGTATTGATTTGGGACTTCCCAGATGGCCGCCGGCTGTCATATTTAAAGTACACATTTTGAAAGACTCATCCTAGGAATTAGTGTAATACCTCGTTGTAATGGTTGTAGGTGTAGGAAATCCATATTTGACACCATTTCATGATTAGAAGAACCAAAGTTAGGTACAGGAATTCAATGGAGACCATTGATAACAGCTAGAGGCCATTTAGTTGTTTTGCAGCATCTTGAATTTCACAAATAGCCGCGCCCCATTAACTATTTTGGCGTATATATGGCCCTTAAGGATTCGTAAGAGGCAAAATTCTGGTGTCTGACTATACCCATGTTTTAGGGTCACGGAATTCAATGACACCATTGTACAATGCTGGACCATACATGTGCGGGCAGCAATCTTGATTTCAAAATGGCCGCCAGAAAAATGGATTATATTAACATACCATTCGCCCTTGATAGAGGTAGAAGCATATTTCTGGTGCTATACCCATGTTTACAACAGGTCAAAGAATCCAAAGATCAAGGGTAACTTTACTGGGTTTCTTTGTTTGTGTCAGCCATTGGTTATTTGGTTTGAACTTAATTCCCTCCATTGGAGATAGGAGCACCAAGTATCGAAATATAGTGTCAGAATGGAACAACCTTCATTTGGAGACATGTGGATGTAGAGTTGAGGATTTACCATATTTAGAAGAGACATTTATGGCCAAAAACACAATAGTTTGGTAATGACAATGTGGTGTTGACATAGTTGGCATGTCATTGTTAATGACATAGTCGGTGTGACACTTGTATTGTATTGTTTCTTGAAAGGGCTCTATACGTAAGTTTGACAATATCGATATAGTGCATACACTTATTTAGGGTCCGTATGAACACTAGATATGGCGTAAGTTAAGAATTTGTAGTGACATGGTTGTCAGATGTGTCATAACAGTGTCATACTTGAAGTGACCTAGTGAATGGTATCATAATTGGCATTGATATTGCTGATGTCATAATGGACAGTGATATAGCCGATGGTGTCAGCGTTGGCAGTGTTCATAATTGGAAGTAACATAGCTGGCGGTGTCATAATTAGCAGTGGCCTAATTTAACAGTACTATAGTTGGAAGTATACTCATTCGCAGTGTCATAATTGAATGTTATTTTTGTTGGTGACTATAGTTGGATCACGCATTCATCAGAGTAATCGCTGTCTTCGTTCTCGGATGAAACAGGTGGAGAGTCTAATCATCTGAATCGTCGTCCCCCGAATCACTTGTATCAAATCTCTCTACTTCATCTGCAGGAGCTTCGAAAAGGAAGAATCGTCGGACCATCAACCTTAGTGGTTCTAATGCCCCGATTTCGTGTCCATCCATGTCCATCGGTTGGAGTCTACAACCTACAACGGGAGTAGCTCTACTACAAATTCTACAACCTACAACGGGATTCTGGCATTCTCCTATAGCAACCTGATAGTTTACCTCTACACTCTACTACGGCAATGTGCACGACATGGTGGTAACTTGGCAAGGTGACATTGCAGCCGAGGTGCAATATAACCGTCATCAAACATATTTCTCCTTGATGAGAGAGTACCCGAGGCTGTCAACACTCTCTTGAATCTTGGTACGTACGCCAGGCAGCAATTGTTCATTTTCTTCACTTTCATTCTTTTTCAAACAACCATCACCATACTGTTTTACACTGGAACAGAACAAATGACTCAATCAATCTAACCGAATGGTCTTAATTCAGGATTAAGTTTGTTGGCTGTTGGCCCTAACATGCCTTCACACAAGTGATACAACTAGTGCCTTCAGGGTGACAGTGAAGTAAAACCTATCAAAGTGATGATGAAGCTTCCACAGTTCCCAACCTCCTCGCAGGACCTAGGAAGTTGCATGGGGGTCCACTAGGAATTGTTTGCTGGTTTTCGAAGAATTCCAATTGTGCACTCTATGGTCGCAACCGAGATTCAAGAGTGTTTACAGCCTCAGCATGTTCACTCTCATCATGGCGACAATGTTGTGATGACGTACGTTGCACCTTGGCCATGTCGTGCAGCATTACGACAACATGTCCGCCATGGAGTGAACTATCAGGTTGGTATATGGAGACTAGCAGATCCTCCCGTTGTAGACATTCCCTCTCCAACTGCAGGACATGGATGGACACTATACTCTTAGCACTTAGCACCCTATGGGTTTGATGTCCGATCTTTTCGAAGCTCTGCAGATGAAGAAGAGAGACTTGATACAAGGGATTTGGCAATGACGACGATCAATACTCTCCAACCTGTTTCATCAGAGAAGGAAGACAGCGATGACTCTGATGATGCTTGATCCAACTATTCACCAACAAAATAACATTTCCAATTATAACATGACAATGTCAATTTATGGACATAAACCATCAGCTATATCACTTCCAATATTACCGCCACGCGCACACCATCAGCTATGTCACTGCTAATTATGACACCATCAGGCATGTCCACTGCCAATTATTACACCATCAGTTAACCATGCACTTAAAATCTCAACTTACGCCAAAACACCTATTGTACATACGGACTGAATACACGTGCGCTATCTATATTGTCAGCTTACAACATAGATGCGTTTCAAGGATCATTGCTAAATACATGTGTCCCCATGCACCACCACCATGCAATAAATCATTACCAATGACACTGCCAACTCTGTCACTGCCACATTTGTTCATTACCAACCATGTCCACTACTGGTGTTTTGGCCATAAAAGTCACTTCTAAATATGTCAAATCCGCCAACGCACATGTCTCCAAATTAAAAGTGACTTTTGTTACAATTTTGACACTATATTTCTATAGCGTGGTGCTCCTAGCTCCAAGGAGGAATTACGTTCAAACCAATAACCAATGGCAGGTGCCACCGAACAAAGAACCCAATAAAGTTACCTTTGATCTTTTTTTGGATTCCTGACCTTTGTGAACATGGGTATAGAGATACCAGACTCAAATGGGTATAGATACCAGAATCTGCTTCTACCTCTATCAAAGGCGAATTATGTAATATAACCATTTTTCTTGGCGCCATTTTGAAATTCAAGATTGCTGCCGCAAAATGAATGGGTTCAGCATTGTTATCAATGGTGTTCAATTGAATATGTTGACCCTAAAAACGTTGGAGACACCATAATTTTGCCTCTACGAATCTCATGGACCAAGATATAGGCAAAAGTAGTTAATGTGGCGGCCATTTTGAAATTCAAGATGGCTGGCAAACAACTAAATGGGTCTATGCATTATTTCAAGGGTCCATTTAATTCCTTGACCTAACGTTGGGTCTCTACTCATAAAAATGTGGTCAAATATGGAGTTCTGCACCTACAACCATCTCAAACGAGGTATTACACACAATTCTAGGATGAAATCTTTCAAAATGGTGTACTAAACATATATGACCGTCGGGCGGCCCATCTTGGAATCCCAAATCGCATACCATTTAACATTGGACCTCTATGGATAAAAACTATTGTCAGGAAATGAATTCCCGAGCACCTAAAACCCCCATAAACGGTGTTTAAAACCATAATACTAGGTTAGTCCTCCAATTGTACTTTTCATATACTGCCGGTGGACATCTTGGCATTCCAAATCCATAACCATGTCCATGGGACCACTAATGATAAAAACGAGTCAGAAATGATTCCCAGCACCCCAAAACCCCTAAACCGAGTATTAACACATACTTTTAGTATCAAAATTAAATTGATATTTTTTCAAATGGCTACCGGCTGCCCATCTTGAATTACGGAATTCGCAGCCGGTTTCGAAAAAGCACCTGTTGTGATTCTTACAGGTAAATGGTCCAACAACGCAAATCAATTTCCGAATCTCTGGCGGATGAATTGTAAGCGGCGTTCTAAGCAGGTCCTGACTATTGTGTGTGTGTTAGGCTACCTTATTTTATGTTTTCTTGTCCATTTTCTGATTTTAAATACTAAAACCAAAAGCAGTATCATTAAGCGGGAGCAGCCAGTGGGGTAGGGGAAGAGTGCTCCTTTTTGTGTGTGTTTGGAAATCCATCCATCGAGATGATAACTTCCAAAGGAATGTCGCGTTTGATATCAGCAATATTTTAACATCGATCTTCCTTTCGTTCTTCTCAGTGTTTTGGAATTTACAAGAATGGAAGAGTCGATATAATCGCAAAACGACCAAGGGAGATCGATTACTACGACTCCTTCGTTGTGGCGTTTACAGAACTGGAGAACGTCTGATCGTGAATGAGCAAGGAACCAACTGACA